>CABHPH010122066.1:57427-101965 GCA_902168325.1 Peromyscus nudipes
ACCACCACCACCACCACCACCACCACCACCACCACCACCACCACCACAACCACCACCCACAATAAAACAATAGGAACAAACAATAATTGGTCATTGATATCTCTGAATATCACTAGTCTCAGTCACCCAATATAAAGACACAGGCTAACAGAAGGGATGAAAAAATATGATCCATCCTTCTGCTGCATCTAAGAAACATATCTCAACATCAAGGATAGATATTACCTCAGGACACAGGGTTGGAAAAAGATAGCCAAAGCAGATGAACCTAAGAAGCAAGGTGGTGTATTCATTTCAATATCTGATAAACTTCAAACCAAAGCTAATTATAGAGATAGGGAAGGACACTACACACACATCAAAGGAAAAATCTACCAAGATGATATTTCAATTCTTAACATCTATGCCCAAAACACAAGGGCACCAAAGTAAAGGAAACATTGTTATAGCTTAACTCACATATTGACCCTCACATTAATTGTGGGAGACTTCAAGAGCTCACTCTCACCAGTGGACAGGTCATCTAGACAAAGACTGAACTGAGAAATACTCAAACTTCCAGACGTTATAAACCAAATGAACATTACAGATATTTATCAAACATTTTACTCTACCACAATAGAATATACCTCCTTTTTAACACCTCATTAAACTTTCCTCAAAACTTAACACATACTTGGACACAAAGCAAGTCTCAATAGATACAAGGAAATTTGACTAACTAACTCCCTGTCCCTTAGTAGCCTATAACACAGATTAAAGTTGGATATCAGCAATAACAATAACAATAGAAAGCTTGCAAACATGGAAATTGAACAACTCTATACTGAATGAAAAATGGGTTAAGACATACATAAAGAAATTAAGTACTTTCTAGAATTAAATGATAAAGAGTACACAGCATACCCAAATTTATGGTACACAATGAAATCAGACCTAAGAGGCAAAATCATAGAAATAAATGTTTACATAAATAAATTAGAAAGATTTCATATGAGCAATTTAACAGCACACCTGAAAGCTCTGGAAAATTAAGCAAGCAAAATCAAGAGGACCAGTTGGCAAGACATAATCAAACTGAGGGATGAAATCAATAAAATAGAAACAAAGAGAACAATGCAAAGAATCAACGTAGCAAAGAGTTGGTTCTTTGGCAAAATAAAAAAAAATAGACAAATCCTTATCAAAACTAACATAAAGGAGAAGAGAAAATATGGAAATTAGCAAAATTTGAAATGAAAAGTGGGACAGACACTGAGGAAATTCAGAGAATCATAAGGACATACTTTAAGAATCTGTAATCCAACAAGTTGGAAAATCTAAAGGAAAAAGATAAATTTCTAGATATGTACAATTCACAAAAGTTAAATTAAGATTGATAACAATTTAAATAGACCTGTAACTGCCAGTTTCATTGAAAGTCTCCCAACCAAAAAACAAAAACAACAACAACAAAATAGAAACCCATTGCCAGATAGCTTTAGTCCAGAATTCTCCCATACTTTCAAAGAAGAGTTAAAGCCACTATTCCCTAAATTGTTCCACAAAATAGAAACAGAAGGAATATTGTCTAATTTATTTTATGAAGCCACAGTTACCTTGATACCCAAACCATACAAAGACTCAAAAAGAAACAAAATAACAGTACAATTTCCCTCATGAACATAGACAGGAAACACTCAATAAAATACTGGCAAACCAAATCCAAGAATACATCAAAGAGATCATCTGTCATGATCAAGTAGGCTTCATCCCAGAGAAGCAGGTATGGTTCAGTATATGAAAATTAGTAAATATAATCTACCATATAAACAAACTAAAAGAGAAAAACCCACATGATCATCTCATTAGATACAGAAAAGTCCTTGACAAAACCCAACACCCCTTCATAATAAAAATCCTGGAGAGATTAGATATACAAGGAACACATCTAACCATAATAATGTCAGTTTACATCAGTCCTGTAGCCAACTCCAAGTTAAATGATGAAAAATCCAAAGCAATTTCACTTAAATCAGGAACAAAACACGGTTGTACACTCTATATCTATTCAATATGATACTCATAGCTTTTAGAGCAATGAAACAGCTGAAGGAGATCAAAGTGATACAAAGTGGAAAGAAAGAAAACAAAGTATTGCTATTTGCATATGATTATATATATATATATATATATATATTATATGACACTAAAATTCTACCTAGAACTCCTACAACTGATAGACACTTTCAGTAAAGCAACTGGATACAAGATTAAATTTAAAAAATAAGTAGCCCTTCTATATACAAATGAAAAATGATCTGAAAAGGAAACCAAGGAAGCAACACCTTTCAGAATAGTCTCAAAAAATATAATACAGGTCAACTCTAATCAAGCAAGTGAAAGATTTGTATGATAAATCTTACCTAATCCTAACCTTAACCCTAACCCTGACCTTGCCTTGGAGGAGGTGGGAATGAGAGGTGGGTTTGGGAGGGGGGGAGGCTGGGGTTTGGGAGAAGAGAGGATAGGTTGATATGTAAAACGAATAGAAAATCCCTTAATAAAAAATAAAAATTAAAAAAAAAACAAGTTCAAGTCTTTGAAGAAAGAAATTGAAGAAGATATAGAAGATGGAGAGATATCCAATAATCATGGCTAATTAAGATTAACATAGAAAAACGGCCATCCTACCAAAAAGAATTTACAGATTCAATGTAATTCCCATTAAAACCTTAACAGAATCCTTAACAAACCTTGAAAGGACAATTCTCAACCTTATATGGGAGAACAAAAAGCGCAAGATAGCAACAACAATCCTGAATCAAAACAAAACAAAACAAACAAACAAAAAAACCTGCTGGATATATCACCACCACAGATTTCAAGTTGTACTACAGAGCTATAATAGCAAAAACCACATGGTATTGACATAAAATCAGACACATTGATCAATGGGATAGAATTGAAGACCCAGACATAAACTGAAACACATATGACCACCTTATTTTTGAAAAAAAAAAGCCTGAAATACATTCTAGAAAAAAGATATCATCTTCAACAAATGGTGCTGGACAAACTGGATGTCTGCATGTAAAATAATGCAAATAGATCTGTATTTATCACCCTGCACAAAAGTCAAATTCAAGTGGATCAAAGACCTCAACATAAAATGAGATAAGCTGAGCCTGATAGAATAAAAATATGGGGAATAGCCTTACACTTTGGCAAAGGAGTTGACTTTGGATCCAGAATACAGGCAGCACAGGTGTTAAGACCAACAGTTAATAGTTAATAAATGAGAACACATGAAACTGGAAAAAAAAAAAACACTATCCACTAGACAAAGTGGCAGCCTACAGAATGGGAAAAAATTCTTACTAACTCGACTTCCAATAGAGGGCTAGTATCCAAAATATATAAAGAACTCAAGAAACAAGACAACAACAACAAAAAATCCAACGAAAAACAAGGGTAGAGATCTAAACAGAGACTTCTCAATAGAGGAATATCAACTAGCTGAGAAACACTCAAAGAAATGGTCATCATAATTTGCCACCAGGGAAATGAAAATCAAAACTACTTTGAGATTCCATCTTACACTTCTCAGAATGACTAAGATCAATTAATACAAGTTATTGCTCATACTGGCGAAGATGTGAAGAAAAGAAAGCACTTTTCCATTGCTGGTGGATATGCAAACTTGTAAAGCCACTATGGAAATCAATATGGTGATTCCTCAAAAAAGTAGGCATCCATCTACCTCAAGACCCACCTATACTACTCTTGGACATATACCCAAAGGATGCTCCATCCTACCACAGAGACATTGGCTCAGACATATTCATTGAGGTTTTATACATAATAACCAGAAACTAGAAATAACATGGATGCCCTTTAAGGGAAGAATGAATAAAAAGAATGTGGTACATTTACACAAGGAAGAATTATTCAACTGTTAAAAAAAAAGACATCATGAAATTTGCAAGAAAATGGATAGAACTAGAAAAAATTATCCTAAGTGAGGTAAATTGGACCCATTAAGATAAATATGGTATATACTCACTTATAAGTAGATCTTAGCCATTAAGGAAATGAGACCAAGGTACAGTCTGTACACCAAGAAAGGTTAGGTAAAATGGAAGAGTCTAAGGGGAACTCATGGAATTCCCTGGGAAGGAGAAATAGAATATATTTTATGGGTCAGCTAGGGACAGGTGGGAAAGGTAGCAGGAGGGATCGGATGGGGAAGGGAGATGGGATTGAGTGGGAGAGTGTGAAGAGAGACAGATAGAATTGTGCAGCAGTGAGAGGAGTGTTGTGGGAAACTATTGCAGTGGAAATTTCCTGGAATCTACGAAGGTGATCTGATTGAGAACTCCTAGAAATGGGGGATACAGAGGACTAACTGGCCATCTCTTTGAGCCAGGCAAAGCTTCTAGTGGAGGGATTGGGTTGTATTCAATTGAGTTGTTGGCCAGAAGAGTCCCATAGAAATTTCCAAACAACAAAGGCTGAAGCTAAGACAAAGGGTTGCTCTCTGAAATCTGACAGTGCAGCCCATTGCTGAGGACAACATCCACATAACTCATTGAAAATGGAGAAGTCAATCTGGTGTCTACACAGAGCCTTCACCCCTACATTCTAGTCTCTTTGGTTTGGGAAGGTACACTGCATGTGACCAAAAGAGAAATATGAATACCAATGCAGCCACAAAATCTTTGCCTTACAACCTGTCCTGACTGTAAAATATATTAGGACAATAGTGGCACAGAGCTTGTGGGAGTGGACAACAAATATCTGATTTGGCTTAAGGCCCATGCCACAAAAAGCAACCCATACCCGACACGGCATGTGTGATCAAGAACCAAAGACTAGATAACCCAAAGACCTTGGGTAAAACCAAATGTGCCTGATCTTAAGGAATAAAACAAATGAACAAACAAATATTGAAATGATTTCTAATGATATTCTGCTATACATTTGGATTAGTGACTTATCCAGTTATCATCAGAGAGGCTAGCCCTGGCACTAGATGGGAACAGAGGCAGAGACCCATAGTTAGACATTATGTGAAGAGAGTCTAAAGTAAAGATTTCCTTCAAATCCTTCCCCTCAGTGCTCATGGGGGGTTGAAAAAAATTTAAGAGTTGGAGGGGATGGGGGACACCAGCAGAACAGTTTTCTGAATCAACTAAGCAAGGTACATATAAACTCACAGAGACTGAACAGCGAGCACAGGGCCTACATGGAACTGCACCAGGTCCTCTGCGTATATATTATACCTAATAGCTTAGTAATTTTATGGGACTCTTGACTATGAGATCAAATGGATCTCTGATTTTATTGGATATTCTTGGGACTCTTTTCCTCTGGATGGTTTTGTGTGTCCAACTTTGATAGTAAAATAATTGCCTCATCTTATTATATAATTTTTTGTCATGTTTGGTTGCTATCTCTTAGAAGCCCGAGGTTTTCTAATGAGAGACAGAAAGGGAGTGGATCTGGAGGGGAGAGAAGATGAAGACGATCTTTGAGGAGTAGAAGGAAAACTACATTTGGGATATATTGTATGAGAAAATAATATATTTTCAATAAAAAATGAGCCTACAAACTGGGAAAACACACAAAAAAAGAGAATAATCTTAGTGCAGTTAATTGCCTAATCCAGTTTAGTGAAAGGTTTAAAGAAATGTCTTTAGTTGTAATACTAGAATTTTGAAAAATATTAATGTAAGTAAGATGATATTCATAACAAGCATAGTTTCAGTAATCCAGTCAAATTTATCTCAAGATGTCTGCTGTTGGCTTTTGTGGTAAAGAGGATCAAATGTCTGTTTCTTTTGTTTAACAACTGAGACTGCTTATTACCTTTTGGGAACTTTTAATGAACTATAGGTGGACCTTTGTACTTTATCATTTTTTAAATTTGTTATTTTCATTGTGTGCATTCACGTTTGTCTTTGTTTGGATATATACACATGAGTGCAGGTTCATACAGAGACCAGAAGAGGGCATCACATCTCCCTCTGGAGTTGGAGATGGAGTTGGTTGTAAGCCACTGGCATGGGTGCTGCAACCCAAACTTGAAACTTCTAGAGGAACAGCAAATACTCTTAAACACAGAGCCATTTCCCCAGTCCTCCACTTCTAAAAATAAAGATTCATTTTATTTTTAATTATGCATACATGTAAGTTCAGGTACTTGTGGAATCTAGAAGAGGGCTTTAGATCCACTGCATCTGGAGACACAGGCAGCTGCTAGCTCCTCACAAGGATGCTGGGAAGCAAACTTGTGTAATACAAGAGCAGTACATGTTATTAACTGGCATAGTTTTGTGTGCTGGCAGATAAACCCCGTGCACAGCCAGTGTGTGAAAGACTCATTACTCTCCTCTGCATTTCCAACTCTAGAAGCAAGCAGAACCACCGAGAATCTCATGAGTAAATAGAGTCTCATATTTTTCTGGAATCTGGAAAGTTAGATAATTTACAAAATTTTGAATTTTTCCACTTAATGGAGCCCAAGTTTATCTTGCAATATTAAAAGATGTAAAAATGACAAATTTTCTTTCCTTTTGTTTGATGTGTGTTTTAAAAATGTCATATATTCTTATGTAACTTAAAGCGGTTGTCTATTATCTTCCTTTAGGGTTTTCTACATACTGAAAAATTAGGTAGTACTCAACAATGTAATTTTCTATTTAGTGAAGGATATAGGGAAAAAGCAGATAACTTAGGTCAACAAATACACTTTAAACCCAGGTGAACTATAACCAGATAATTTGAGTGCATGTTCGTAACTCCATTGTAGGTGTTCACCTGGATATGAACAAGGCCTTAGGACAATTTAAATAGAAATAATTGATTTCTCCTTACCGTTCTTTCCTCCAACCTCCTCCCCCATGCTAACCCTGCTCTCTCTTAAATCCACGGCCTCTTTTTCTCAAACTGTTATGGTTACATGTATATTTTTCCATGCAGGAGAAAACTGGCAGGAAGCAGGAGTGACAGAGAAAGCTGAAAGCGAACACTGCTGTATCAGCAGAGCTTGAGGCAAATGCCAACTCTGAGGCCACTTTCCTGACTGATCTAACTTATACCTCTGTGAGTAATATGTACTCATCTTAAGTTTTGATTGTGGTAGCAGGTTTGTTTTTAAGCTTATAAGTTCCTATACTCATCAGCAATTAAACTACCCTTGAAATCCAAATAGTAACAAATCGTTTACTGTGGACCCATGTAGAAAAAAAGAGTAGCCCTGCCACCCTAGCTGGTGGCATTTTGAAAAATAGATCATATATGCAGACACTTTTAGCTAGCTTGGGCTGGATTGCAGTTTCCGTGTCAAAAAAGCCACACATGTAAATTTTAGAATGTAAAATAAGACATTGATTTTGGTAAGAAAATTTCACTTGCTAACAGAGCAAAATTTATTACCCAGGCATTCCAATTTGTGTATTATATACTTTTTTCTTTTAAGAATTTATTCTTAAAATTCTAAAATTCTTTTAGAATTTATTAAATGAAATATATTTTGATAATATTCTTTTCTCTTCCTCAACTCCTCTCACAGCTTCCATGTCTTCTTTTACTTATTTATTTTTATTAATAGTTTGTGGATTTCACATCATGCATCATGATCTATCTCCTCTCTCCCTACTTCATGTCTGCCCTCTGCCGTTACAACATTTTCCCCAAAATAAAACAAAATTTAAAAGCAAAACAAACAAACAAAAATAACAACAGAAAAAGCTCAAACAAAAAAAGATAGGAAGAAAAAGATGTTGGCATGGAACCTGTGGTGGGGCCCAGTGAGCCATCCTTTAGTCCATGCATCTTTCTTATATGTTTATTTCAATGAGTCACTGGTCTGGTTTGAGTCCTCTGGCTGCTACTACACTGTCAGTACTGGGCCCCCACTGGGACTCCTCTTTGATAGATATCCTGTTGTTTTCCTGTGTCATGGAGATCCAGTAGCTTTGGATCTGCAGGTCTAGCCCCTTCATATGTTCCAGCATTTTATAGATAAGGTGGATGTTGGGGTGGACTAACCTATATTCCTGGTTCTGGGTCTAGGTGGTAGCTGGGTTGGTCAGCCCACCAGCTTTCCCTCATTGTCACTACCTGAACAAGCTTTCCAGCACAGCCTCAGCTAGCTCACCCACTATAGCAGGCATCAAGGAGTGGGGCCAGTTCTCCTGCTCTCCTTCTTCAGGCCTGGCTCACCTGCACTCACACCATCAGGGCCAGCTCTACTCTTTTGCCTAAACATGGTGCAGGGCCTGCTTTCCCAGTTGCTGCACTTGGTGAGGGACAGGGCCAGCTTTTCCATTCTCATGCCCCTGAGGTCAGTTTTCCTACCTGCCACAGGTGGCAAGGGGTGGGGGGCCTATTTCCATCACCCTTGCCACCACATGGCATATGAAGGAGGGGGTAAGGGCAGCTCTCCTTCTCTGCTACCCACAGGACCATCTCACCTATGCCCTTGTCAACAGGGTCAGCTCTACTATGCTGCCAGTGGAGGTTCAGGGCCCACTCTCCCAAAAGCTGCAGTCAGTGAGGGTGAGGACCTACTCTGTGCAGTCCTACCCTCACTGCTTTCAATGGTAACAAGAGCCATGGACATCAACACAGACTTAGGTTGTAGCAGGGCCATGGGCGCAGTCACAGCCCTTGACAGCAGTCCAGACCAGGGTGACACCATGGCCCCAGGTGGCAGCATCGGCTGCTCAGATCTGCATGGCCCAAGCAGAGGCTTAGCCCTCAGGCACTAACATGGCCCTAGTTGATGGGCTCTACCCTTGATGTCAGCATGGCCCTTGGTGGCAATACAAGCCATGGTTATCAACACAGACCCGAGTTAGGGTTGGAACATGGACCCAGACATAGATGTTGGCAGCAGCCTGACGACCAGAAGTCACCATGGTGTAGGTTGCAGTGCAGTCACTCGGATCAGCATAGATCCATCTGCAATGTGGCCCTTGAACACTCACAAGGCCCCATGTGGGGGCTCAGATCCCTAGCATCTACATGGTCTAAGATGGCAACAGGAACCTTGCATATTAATGTAGACCCTGACTATGGCATAGTCACAGACCCAGACATGGCCCCAACTGTAGCCTGAGCATGTATGATGCAATGGGTCCAGGTGGCAGAGCATGTCACTCAGGTCCATATGGGCCCATCAGCACCACAGCCCTCGGGCACCAAGAAGGCCACAAGTGGAGGCCCAGATCCTGGGCATCAGTGTGGCCTTTGGTGGTAACACAGGCCATGGACATCAGCACAGACTAAGGCTATGGTAGGATCACAGAACCAGACATGGTCCTTGCCAACACCCAAGCTGGATGTAATTGTGGCCCTAGTTGGCATTGCAGATTGCCCAGGTCAAGAAGGATCCCAAACACCAACATGTCCCCAGGTAGCACCCCAGACCCCAGGTATTTGCTCAAACTTTGATAGTAACAGGAGCCACAGACATCGACACAGACCATAGTGCGGTAGAGCCATAGACTCAGACATGGCCCAAGGCTGCAGTTCAGGACTGAACAATATCAAGGCCCTGGGTGGTAGCACAGGCCACCCAAGTCTGCATGACTTAGGCAGCAGCTTGTCCCTCTAAAACCAACATGGCCTCAGGTGTCTGCCAGGATTTCAGGCCTCTGTGTGGCCCTCAGTAGCAACAGGAGTCATGTGTGGTGATTTTTTAATTGTGCTGAAATGTGATTTTATTTGTACGTTAATAAATAAAGTTTGCCTGGCGATCAGAAGTCATTAGTGAGCCATGAATAGAAGTCAGGTGGTGGTAGCCCACTCCTTTAATCTGATCACATGGCAGGCAGAGTCTCTGTGTGGTCAAGGACACAGCCAAGTGTGATGACCCTTGAGTCTTTAATCCCAGTACCAACCATAGAGACCAGGAGGTCTGTATAGACAAGAAGTGATGAGGAAGTCATCTGGCTGGGCTTAGAGCCAATGAAAAGGCAGAACAGGAAAGAATAAAACACAAGACACCAGGAAGAAGGTCTCTCTCTCAGGAGAAGAATGACAGCAAGTGGTAAGCTAAAGGGAGTCATGGCTCTTGCTCTGATCTCTTAGGGTTTAACTCTGTATTTGGCTCCATATTTCTTATTTAATGAGACCATTTAGAATTTCATCTACAGTCATGGACATGAACTCAGAGCCACAGCAAAGCCATGGACCCAGACATGGTCCTCAGCAACAGTCTGGGCCATATGTGTCACCATGGTCCTGGCTGATGGTACAGGAATTTTGCACTGGCATGGTCCCTGTGGGGCAAATCCCTTGGACATCAACATGGTCATAGGTAGTGGTCCTGATGACAGGTGTCCACAGGCCCTTGATGGTACCAGGAGCCATGGACATCAGCACAGGCCCCCACAGCTGCATTAGGACAATGGAACAAATCATAGACCTTGGCAGCAGTGTAGGCCCAGACAGTGTCATGGCCTTGGGTGGCAAGCAGTACCTCTACCTCAGTCCATTTCTCACAGCCCTTGCCTCTTCAGATGTGCCTCTCTACCTAGCACATGAATTGTTCTGCCTCTCTCTCTCTCTCCCCTTCCACACCCTGTGCTCACTCACCATAATGGTGTCTGTCTGCCTGGCATCAGATTTGTATATTATTATCATTTCCTGGAAATCCCCAAATACGTTTTCTATTCACATTTTGTCATTTCTTTGCATCAGTGAGCTTTATAAAGTTTAAGTTTAGATCACAGATTTTGTAGCAAGTAGGCTGGTTCTTTTCCTAAAGTTGGAGTCATTTATCTGGACAGATGGCCCTGTTATAGGAACACATTGTATATACATGTTATATATCACAATTAGAGAATATAATGCTTCCTTTTAGGAAATATTGCCAAGAAAATATTACTCTGTTCAAAAAAAGTCATCCTTTATACTGGGTATCATTAATTTCTCATCTGTTATATTGAACTTGGAGATCACTGTGATGACTATTTTAATGAGGCTTACCATCATCTAAATTTGACTTGAAGTTTTACTTCATGTTCTCCTTAGTAATTTCATGCACTTCTGTCAGGAGGAAACCACAATCATTGTGTCTTCATTCATGCTATGATTGGATGTAGGCTAAAAGAACTTAGTCTAGATTCTCCTAGATTTGTCCTTTATTATGATTAATATTTCAGTGTTACTTTTGAGGACACAAACTCAAAGACATTAAGTAATGTACACAAAGATATTCAGTGTGATGGCTGGCGTGACAATTGTATTCATCAACCAGTTGTCCTATAGTGTGGGTCTCCTCACTTCATAAATGAATTTTAATCTATTTTTTCTTGCTTTCCATTCATTAAGCGTTGAGATTCAGCTGCACAGTGGATAATTCATATTCTCTGAAAATGCCCAGAGCTTTCCTATTTTTGTCCCTAGCTTATGTTTTATCCTCCATGTGGAAAGTTTCTTTTCATCATCTATGCCTGTGAAAACTCCCGTCTTTCTTCATGGCTCAGAACTACTTCCCATGAATGTTCCATAATTCCCTCAGGTGGAATTATTTATCATCTCTTTTAGGATCACAAAATTGTATTCCTTCATTAGCAAAATTCCTCTGTTCTATATGTCAGTTGCCCTTGCCTCTGATACTTAGGTTTTGTGAAAGAAAAATTGCATTGAGTTTACATAATAAATGTATTAGATATATGTTTTATTTACATATACATGCACATGTATATGTCTTTTGCTTTATCTATTTTAATTACTCACATTTAATAAATACTTTTCAATTGACTTTCTAATTGATAAGATACTTTATGAATTATCTTTTTATGTATTTATAAATATTTAAAATGATAAAGGACTGGTTAAATCTAGAAACAATATGACTACTATAGTGATAATATATTACGCAAATGCTCTAGAAAATTCTCTTAAAAGTCCAGTATATAGAGCTGAAGATGGCTTAGTAATTACGTGCCTTCCAGAGGAACTGAATTTGGTTCTCAATCCCTGCATCTGGTAACTCACAGCCTCCTGTAACTCCAGCTTCAAGGAACCCAATATTCTCATTTGGCTTCCATGGGCACTCACACACATGTGGCAAATATATACATATGCATAAATAAATAAGTGTTTAAAAAGCATGAAACATGAATACCTATCACTTTTCTGTTGTTACTCAATGTAATTACTCTGATTTTTATATAATTTTAGACTCAAACAAGTCTCACTTGACATCAGTTAATAATGTGAAAACAAAGACAAGCACAAAGGAAGAGTCTCCTAAATGTTTTAAAGACACACGATATACTTTTAGCTTTTTATATTGTATTTGCACAATAAGAAAATTATTAATGCTCATCACTCTAAACAAGCTATTGACCATTTTTAGTCTTTCATTCAGTAATGTGGCCACAATGAACATTTCCAAATCTAGAAGTAATTTTTTATATGACTGCTGATGCTGATTTGGTATTTCAAGAATTAAAATGTCAGCCTCAGTTGTTAAAACATTAGGAACACTTTATTAAGCCCTCTTACTTCTACTTTATAGATTTAGAGATGTGGATGATTTCTTTTTAATTTACATGCTAGGTACTTGTTATTTGTTTTCCTTGTTGTACAGCTTAAAAAATTATTTTGTTTTGAGTACAGAGTTCCATGACATCCTAAAAGTTTATAACTGTGGGGATAACACCCCAAATTACAAATCAATTCCAGAGGGATGAAAATATACATCCATATCACTGACCACATTTGCCAGTTGTACCTTTCCCAAGCACAGTGTGTCTTCTGCATGTTCTGTCAACTGATGAAAATATAAATTGCTAACAAATCCATGTGATCCTAATTGACCTTGAAAGTAAATATAGAAATATATATTAAATGATAACCAGAAAATTGGAACTTATCCCACTTTTTCATTCATCCTTCAGTTCCTAAAGTAATCCTGAGTATGTGAAATAGTACAAATCATGGAGGTGCAAGGTGAGCTAGACTTACCCTTATTCTTTTGTCCTTTCTTCTTGTCCAGTCAAAACAAGGACAATGCATATTTGTGTTAGTTACTTTTTTGTTGTTGTGATGAAACAATATGTACAAAGACAACCTAGGAATGACAGAGGGTTTTGTTTGTTTTTGTTTTTTGGCTTACAGTTCCAGAGGGATAATATCATTGTGAGGGCACACAAGGGTCAAGCATGAAAGCAGGAGCAGGAAGCAGAGTGGAAAGTCAAAATGAGGCAAGACCATAAGAGTTTCAAAGACCACCCTCACTGACTTACTTTCCCCAACAAGGCCACACCCGCTAAACTTTCTCCTATAACACCATCACACTGAAGACCTCAGCCTATGGGGGGGGTAGGATTCTTATTCAAATTACCAAACTATTGATAAATTGTTGGAGTGTGTTGGTAGAGGCAAGAGCTCAAGCCATTTGTCATATTATTGCATGTTATTCTTCTAGCTTAAGCAAAATTAGATGATACAAAGTAAGGCAATTAATCTTTATTATAAACTTCATTTGGCTTACAATCACTGTATGTGGTGGTTTAAACAAGAATGGTCCCAATAGGTTCATATATCTGAATACTTGATCCCCACTTGGTGGAGCTGTTTGGGAAGAATAGGAAGTGTGGCCTTAGAGGAGGCATGTCAATGGAGGTGGGCAGTGAAATTTCAAAAGCCCATACCATTCCCTGTTAGCTATTCCTCGGTCTCATGCCTGTGGATCAGATGTAAGTTCTCAGCTACTGCTCCAGTGAGAAATCTGCCTGCTTGCTACCATGCTTCAAGCCATGACTGTCAAGGGCTCATACTCTGAAATAATAATATTCCACAAACAGATCTATAAGTTCCCTTATTGTATCAATAAATTCATGGCAGTCTGCTTAAGGGGTAAAATGAATTTATTAGGATATAAATTGGGGAAATACAGAATAGGAGAATTATCACAGGGTCCTGTAAAGGTGAGGTATAGTCCAATGCCATTCTGCCGCTGAGATGGCCTGGTCTTCACCATCCAACCCACCAGTGAAAGAAGAGAGCAGCGGAGGTGGTCTCAGGTCTTAAGGGTAGCCCAGTGCCATGACCCAGGGGCAGGTACTTCAAGGTGATAGGTAGGTAGGACAATTACCTACTATCTCTCTAGGAATGGTGCTTCAAGGTCATAGACAGAACAGCTAGCCACTATTTCTCCTCCTCTTGTCTAAATAAGAAAGTTCTGACCTAATAAAAAATTGTATACAATAGGAAAGATTATCAAGTATTGTCCAGGAGAGGGGAAAGGTAATAATCTAAACAAAAATAGAAATACAACCAGCAAAAACAACATCAAACAAGAGACACATACTAAAATCCAGAAATGTCCAGATCATAGGTAAATGGCATGTTACAGAGATGGCTGGAATAGCTCTTCTATCCTAAAGAATCTAACTTTATTATCTGAAATGTTCTTAGCTAAGATATATGAGAGGTTTATAACTGTAACTATCTAGTCTTCAACCCTATCAAAGACCTGAGAAGGAAAATAATATTACCTGAGGAAACAGGAAGTACAAGCAAGCAATTTCCAAAACATTGCAAGAATAGACAGAGACAACTGGCAGCCTAGACAGTCACCTAAAGATTCTCAGCACTGCTGGGGCATCCATTTTTGGCTATAGGCCAAGAATATCTGACAAACCATTTTCAGAAGCAGGAATTTTGAAAGACCATCTTACCCTGTCTTGGCAAGGTTCAGTAGTGCTTTACCTTGTGTCATGCTCCTCTGGAAAGGACAGCATTCATACTGTCAGCAGTTGAGGCAAGGGCAGCTCTTTGCCCAGCAGGCCATTTTGTGCCAACAAGAAGACAAACTTCCAAATAAAATGTCTTAGAAACTGAACATTCTCTTGGAAGTAGATTGGTGCTCCCAGGAGCAATGGTGTCTCACATCAACAGAATTCTAAGTTGTCAAAACATTTAAATGCCATATTTTCTAGGTCTATGAAGTATTTGAAGGTTACCTATCCATCTGACATATGTTTCTGTACATCTGGGAAACCTAACTAACATAACTATAGATATGACAAGCAGGGTGACTATTAATCTATAAATCTTATCTACCTAAATAACCTAAGGAGTAAGGCTATACATTAACAAGGTAAACAATCTTTAAATAGATGTACAGTGTAAGGACAATGACTCAAAATTGTGGCAATACACAAAATATCTTAAACAGAGGTAGAAATGTAGGAATGGGTTAATTTAAGATGAAAGAGCTAGCTAGCAAGAAGCTGATGCCATAGGCCATACAGTTTGTAATTAGTATAAGCCTCTGAGTGATTATTTTATAAGATACTGCAGGACTGACAGCCAGGTGGGACGAAGAAACTTCCAGCTTCATCTTGGTTATGCTGTTTTGTCACAGTAATACAAAAGTAACTAAGACAGTATGGAAATACATTGTGGAGTGTGTCTCTGAGTGTATTTTCAGAAATATTTAAATGAAAAAGAAGACCAGCCCAGAATGTGGGTGGCACTATTACATGAGATAGACCTGCAGTTTGAATATAAGGATGCTTGCTGATTGCCAAAATTCATCTTTTTCTGCCTTCTGTCTGTGGATGCAATATGACCTGCTTCCTCAAGCTGCTGTTCTGATTACTGTTCTCTGCTGTGATCAGCTAAATCCATCAAATTCTAAGCTGAACAAACTCTACCTCTCTTCTGTTGCTTTTTCAAGCATTTGTTTGAAGCAATGAAAAAGTAGTTAATACAAATATTCAATCAAAATTTGGAAAAAATGACATGGATAAATCCCTAGTGCTGGTGAGTTATGAAGAAACAGGCATACTTGGTATACTGCAAGTATTAGTGAATATAGCAAATTATTTAAGCATGCAAATTTGTTATTATGTACATCAAGTTTAAAACCTGTATGAAAAATGCTCCAAATATTTCAAAAAATAATAATGCAAACACATGGAGGAATACTTATTATCAGTGTTTTTATAAAAAAGCATATGAAAACTACCTTTCATCTCATACACAAAACAAAGATCATAGGAGGAAATTACACTTTACGCTTAATGGGTTAATCATTGTTCAAAATATTAAGGAACAATATTTATCATTGTAAAATATTTAAACTTTGCTGCTGGAGATGATAAAACAGTGTGGACTCTAAAACAATGTTTTGTTGTTGTTGTTTTTAAAGGAAACAGTTTGGGTCTGATGGCTCAGTGGTTATGAGCATTTTCTGCTCTTTCAGAGGAGCATGTTGTAGTTCCCAGCACCTACATGAGATCCCTCACCACATCCTGTGACACCATCTACAAATGATCCAATATCCTTTTCTGGTTCTGTGTACCCTTAGACCTGATTCACATGCAAAAACTCATGAACAAACATACAATTATTAAAAACCTAATGTTGGATGCAATTTGAAAATGAAAGTTAGTTGTTCATTATACATTTGTTCTAGAATTTTCTGCTTTATGCTGTTATTTTTAATAGTGACAGCTGTTTATGTTTACTGTTAAATTTAAAATAAATGAAGTGAAATAGAGTTCATTTGCAAAATGAGTATTATTTAATGCATACAAAGTATTAATAAATACTCTTAATTTAATATAACTTAATACTGAGTAAAAAATCATATACTGCAAACTTTATGAATTGATTTAATAATTATTATTTAATATTTAATATAATTATTTAATAATTATTAAATAATTATATTTAATTAATCATATATAATTAATAATTAAATTATTAAATAATTATAATTATTACTATATTGTAATACAATATAGTATTAACAATGCATTAATTTTATTGTTTTTGATTTGTAGTATTGAGAATTGAAACCAGGGCAGAGGCTATAGTAGCAAGTGCTCTTCTACTGAGTCACATGCCCAGTCATTACTAACAATAGCTTAACTTTAGATCACATTGTCAAATGCCCTGGAAAACGATATTTTATCTGTCTTAGTGTTTAAACATTGCACAAAATTCAGCAGGTAACATTTTGCTATACACAGTAGACAAAGAACATAAATCTGTTAGTATAGTCACTCAACTGGAGAATTTAAAAATAAAATGCATGTCTCAAATAATAATTTCATTCATAAAATATATTTTTGACTCATAAGTCATTGTTTTACATGGTAGGAAAGGGGTCTTTTCTTTAGTTCCTGGATGTACATTGCATTAAAACCATAATGGTTTCAGCCCTAGGAAGCTGCTCTTTGCAGATAAAACCCCAACTGCATGTTCTATGATGTGAAATTACTCCAGGGTGAGGATATTTACCTCATGAAAACCCTAACAAGATACAAATAATTCTCTCTTTACCCTCCAAACTAGTGGATAAACTCTCTCATGATATCCTAACTCCTCTGACAAACACCTGCCATGTCAGTTATGAAATTGTTCACACTGAGAGTATGTTAAGGGTTTCTGTGTATAGAATTAAAAGAATCAGTTATTGCTGCTTGCTGACAACAAGCTTCACTTCTCTCTATGGCCAGGTTAAATAAAAGTTTGATTGGGTGAAGTTCAGAATGAGGCATAATAAAATGGGAGAATTCACTACCAAATAATATAACCAAAATGTGTTCACTTGAATGAAGAATTTGGACAACAAATAGGCCAATAGAGGGAAGGAATGCCACTTAATTTTAATAGGAATAATATACTACCATGACAGTTCTATTTTTTATCTACTTTATCAGATCAAATCCATTTTCCCTTCCTCTCTTTTTAAATTCAGCAAGCAGGAGTGCTATTCTGACATCAGTTACCCAAATGACTGCTTGATTTATTCAACTATTGGAAAGGATAGGAAAGCAAATATCAACAGAACATGGAAGTAATAGTTGCTATTTAAACATAGAGTTGACCTAAAAAGGGGGGTGGTAGTCGATTATTTTACTCTACTAACATGAGAGCTTATACGAAGCATTGATCACCTTGAACATATAACAAACAAATAATATTTGTAAGTTTTCTTGAAGTTATGCACTATCAAAAAAGAAATAATTCTGGAGAAATACTTTCCTCTGGGTAGCAAATGCTGTAGTGAAGATATGCCACGAACAGATGGTGCAGAGGATGTGAGATGGCTTGAGGAGGGAAGATAATATCACTGAGCCAGAATAAATTTGTTCTTGAGCCTGAGGATGGAACAGCTCAGAGAAATAGATAAGAAGCCAACATTTTGAGGTTGAAATCATGGCGGTAACTGCTTCCTACATAGATAAGGGGACTCAGAATAACACAAGATAGAGGATGCAGTTGAGTTGTAAGGTGTGTCAAAAAAAAGTGATCCTTAACATACTGAATAGCAGGACAAGGGCAATACTAAGGAACTCTCTGGACCCGTACAAACAGGCAAAGTTTAAATAAATGCACATCTATGAGATCCATCAAGCATAGCAGACTCTGCAAGCAAGGATTGCTCAGCATATGGCATGTGGGCATGAGACTCTTTTATATGTGGAGAAGCTATATGCAAAGTGAGGAGGACTGTGGAATTCAAATGTGATAATTGTCCTTTTGTGCTTGTTCTTTTGGGAATGCCTGTGTGTACCGAGGATTGATGTGGGTGAGAAATATCGTAAAGGGAATGCAGGGAATCTGGTTCAAGTGTAACCATCTGTGTTGACTCCAAAAAGTCCTTATCCATGTTTATTGATGTCCCCTTTTACTGAAGTATAAGGCTAACAAAAATCAAATAATTATGGTACAAGTGCCTAAATAATCCACCAAGAGAGTTTTAGGTGCAATGAGTAGGAGGTATATATTTTTGAGTAATTTAGCATACAATTGAATTTTAGTGTACAGAGTGAAGATCTGTGACTTATTCAGGATGAATGAAATTAATAAAAGTTAATTAAACTTATTTTAAAATAAAAAACAAATCATTCATACTCAAATAATGAAATAATATAATTTTTGAAGAAAGAATACTTATATGATTATCATTGCTTTAGTTAAATCACTTCTTCTCTTTATAAAATTTTATTTTCAATCATGATCCTATTAATACTCAGATCTAATTAAAAGATGCCCTTGGTGGATATCAATATGACTTATGTAATTCTTCAGTACACATTTAATGATGAAAGTTGTTATTGAATTAGAAGTTAGAGAAATGGGAAGGGAAAAAAATCTCAAAGAGGCAGAGTTTGAGAAAATGAAACAAGAACACAATGCCTTTAAGTGAGAGATTATTTTTAAAAATGAAAAGATAATACATATTGCCACACAAACATGCTACTCAGTGCAACAAACGTATGTGTAAGGAGAAGTAGATGGTGAAAGTGTCAGAAACCTATTTATAAATAGTATTTATCACAGTATTGCACATATGTGGTTTAATGTTTGTTTGAATGTGACATATTTACACCATTGTGAAATAATCCTGCAAAAATAATTACTATACACGTTATAGCAGAGTTCAGTTTTTGAAAGTAGTAGGAAAAGTTAAGGTATTTTCTCTTAAAACATTTCAAGTATAAATGAAGTGCCAATTTATAATCAAGAATTGCCCCAAGATAAATGTTAATAACATTAATAAACCAATTAAAATGGAAAATTGACCAAATTGAATATTTCTCAAAATAAAACAGATAAGTGACTAACAGATGTATGAAAAAATATTGAATAACGTCAATCAACAGAAAAGTGCAAATCAAAACCACCATGACTTTTCACCTTACCCCAGTAAGAATGGCATTTACAAAACAGAAAAAGAAAATCACAAAAACAAAAATCAAAATGAGTGCTTGTGATATATGGAGAAAAGGGAGCCCTTACACATTGTTGGAATGTAAATCAATATGGACTTTATGGAAAACAGTATGAACATTACTCAAAAAACTGAAAATGGAACTAGAAGTATGAGGCAGCAGTCCAAGTCTTTCAGCACTATTTGTAACAGACAAAAAGTGAAAGCGACCTGAGTATCCATGAACTGATAGGTGAGTTCAATAATTCTCTCTCTCTCTCTCTCTCTATATATATATATATATATGTGTGTGTGT
Organism: Peromyscus nudipes; assembly: GCA_902168325.1. NCBI lineage: Eukaryota > Metazoa > Chordata > Mammalia > Rodentia > Cricetidae > Peromyscus > Peromyscus nudipes. The sequence continues at coordinate 77,425 of CABHPH010122066.1, forward strand.
GTGTGTATATGTGTGTGTATGAATATGTATATATATGTATATATGTGTGTGTGTGAATATTATCCTGCCATAAAAATTGAAATTATATCCTTTTAATAACATGGGTTGAATGGAAAGCATATGTTAAATGAAATAAACCAGCTATAGAAATATGAAGACTTGATCTTATTTATGTGTAGAATGTGAAAAAATTCCTCTTCCCTTGTTAAAGTTCCACTTTACATCATTCATATCCTACTGTTTTCTTCTCTAACACGACACACACAGACACACACACACACACACACACACACACACACACACAGAGTATACTTTTACTGTGTGTTTTTTACTTTCCTGGATTCTGTGATTATTTCAGGTTATATACTCACATATAAAGATTTACAGCTAAGCAATAACATGAAGTGTTGTGCAATAGTGGCATTCATTTCTTGGCAGTAACCAACAGCTCTCTAATTGCACTTAAGGCCCACTCAATAGAAGCAATAGCATGCCTGGTACTAGAAACCTAGACAATTAGCTGCTACTAGTGAAGTCAGAGATCTTAGAGGAGAACCTGCTTCCAACCATTTTGCTAAAGCAGACTAATTCCTTACTGAATTCTAAATACTGATTCTTATACCCAAAGATAAGTATGTCTCTCAGCCCTCATCAAAAAAAAAAACTTCCCTTTGCAACAGATGAAGATCATTACAGAAAACCACAACTGGTCAAAATTCAGAGATCAGCTAATCATGGGGTGCCCATCTTCAACTCATACGTGTACAACACAATTTCTGCACTTAAGGTTCAGGGAACAACATGGAAGAGGGCCAAAAAGACTGCAATAACCAGAGGACTAAGAATCACATGTGTGACATTGTGTCTCTTAGAAATGAGAGAGAAGCTACAGCTGTGATACTTCAACAATGTGGCTGCTTAAAAGACCCGAATCATGGAGACAACAAAAACCATGTTGATGTGGAAGAAGGAAATCTCACCAGGCAGCCAGCACTAGATGAAGAACATCAGGCAGCAAAGGAAGACTGAGAGAAGGACATCGTCTTCCAAAAAGATGGGCCCCTTCACTGGTTATCAGACACCAAGTGATGAGCACTGAAATCATGTATACACAAGCAATACTAAGTTGATTCAGTATGTTGTATTTACATACTTAAGCACATATATACATATATATATAATTATATATAAATATGTGTATATAATAATGTGTGTCTATGACAATAACAATTGAAGGAAAGAGTTCATGAATTTGAAATGGATCAATGGTAGGGAATATGGGAAAGTTTGGAGGGGGAAAGGAAGGAGAAAATAATCTAACTATATTTTAATTTAAAAAAGCTGAAGCTTCACAATAAAACGGTCAATCCCTTATGAAATATTGGCTGAATTCCTTTTTCTTTAAATTCATTGTTGCAAAAATGTAACTAATATTTATTTGCTACAGAAAGTTTTAGAAAAATTATAATAGCTTTCTAATACAATTGAATTCTAAATATTTTAAGTATTAGTTTAATGTCTTACTTTTACTACATAATATTAGAATGAGCTACAGTAATATTATTCATCATTGATACTCTCAATAGTGCTTAGTAGTTTCTGCAACTTATCCTAAACATTTTAGCTAATAATTTAGTTTGATGATATAAAAACACTTTTAAGATGAGAAAACTGAAGCAAATACTTTATTCTCCTTGGGAAACAACAACAGTATTTGATACAAATAGCATTCAAAAGCAGGTTTCCCTAAGTTTTCTTCTGTACCACACTGAAGCCATATTCTGACCAAAAGTTAGTTAATACTGAAAATGTGAGAAATTATTATATACTTGAAAGGAGAAAGAAAATTCTAAATTGTGTAACATACTCGAGAATTGTTGCCAAGTATAAAAAAAGTGTAATCATGTGATTACAATTTATGTAATCTAGTCTAAATACTATCTTATCATCATACGATATCATTGACCTATGTAAATTCTGTGATCAGTTCAATAAGAACTAGTTTTTTAGTCTCACTACACTGATATAATACTTCAAAATAATTCTTTTAAACTGTTCGCTGTGCTATCTGGGCCTTTGGAAGGAGTGATGGCTAAAGGTTGCCTGGTAGGCAGTGTTTCTATGTACGGGGGGGGGGGTTGACAGAAAGGGGTGGAGATGGGCTAGAAGCTGGGACTGAGAGGGTTCTCAGGAAGAAGTGGAGCTCAGAATACCACAAGGTTCAGCAGAGTCCACTGGGATCAGCAGCAGGGTAAGAGGACAAGCCCTCATAAGCCATCTGCCATGAGCAATCGGGGCGTGAGATATGGAAAATTTGCTGAGGGATAAGAAGAGTAAGCATTGCTGAGTCAGGGTGCGGTGTGCCCACTGGGGATCCAGGGTAAAGAGGGTTGATATAAAGGAATGGGAGTGGGCTAGGAGGGGTTACTGGGAGAATCCCGAGAAAGCAAGAAAACTGGTCTCCCACAAGCTTTGGCAGGGTCCTCAGGGAAGGAGGTGGAGGACAAGGACAGGTCCTTGGAAGTGGTCTGCTATAGGGCTCAGGATGAGACTGGGGAATTTGCAGTGGAGGGCAGGAAGGAGAATGAAGCCTGGTTGCCTGATTTCCAACCTGGTGTAACAAGCCACTGGGTTTGTGGGTAGAGAGTGTTTGTATTGTTGGTGGTTGACACATGGGAGCCAGAATGGGCTAGAAAGGGGTGCTGATAGAGTCCATGGGAAGGAGCAAAGTTGAGTCTGCAGTGAGTTCCCCAAGATTCCTAATGGAATGGAGGCAAAGAAGGAGGACAACGCCCTGAAAAGGTTTTGCTACAGGACTAAAGATGAGACTGAGGAATTTGCAGTGGTGGACAGGAAGGAGAATGCAGATTGCCTAGCTAATTGCCAGGCCAGTGTGGTCAAAGAGTTCCTAGGTGAGGCAGGAAAGAGTAAGGGAAGCTCGTTAAGCCACTGTGAAAATGAATGTGTCAATTCCTCACAAAGCTGGGATTAATAGATCTACCTGAAGACCCAGCTACACCACTCTTGAGCATGTATCCAAAGAACTGCTTCATCCATTACCACAGACACTTGTCCAACCATGTTGTTCATTGCTTCTTTATTCATAATAGTCAGAAATTGGAAACAGAATCAATATCCATTAGCAGATGAATGGATAAAGAAAATGTGCCACATTTATACAATGGAGCACAACTCAGTTGCTTAAAAAAAAAAGACTGAATCATGAAATTTTCAGGTAAATGGATGGAGCTGGAACAACAACAAAAATCAATCACCCTAATAAGAAAACCTGGACCAAAAAAAGTAAATACAGTATGTGTTTGCTTTTATATGGATGTTAGTTGTGACATCTTCAATAAGCCAGCTACAATATATACAATGTTAGGTGTGGATCAAGGGATTGGAGGGAAGGAAGGATCACCTGAGGAAGGGAAATAGAATGTATATTTATGGATGGGAGGGAGAGTAGAACTAGAAGATTAAACAGAGAGGAGTCGTAAAGACTACTTTGTAGGAAGTAGAATATGGGGAGGAATATAGGAAAGGAATAGATAAAAACGAGTATGGGGAGGGACAGCTAGAGTAGATGCTTTAAATTTTTTTTCTTGATTTTACATACCAACCACAGATCCCCCTCTCATCCTTCTTCCCACTTCCCCTACCCCCACCTTCCCCCCTCGCCCCCGACTCACCTTTCATCACCTCTTCCAACAGGATAAGTTCTCCCATGGGGATACAGCTAAGCCTGGTACATTCAGTTGAGGCAGGACCAAGTCTCCCTCTACATCAAGGGTGAGCAAAGTGTCCTACCATAGGTAATGGGATCCAGAAAGCCAGCTCATACACCAGGGATAGATCCTGATCACACTGCCACAGGCCCTTCAAACGGGCCCAGCTACACAACTGTCTCCTGTATGCAGAGGGTCTAGTCTGGTCCCATGCAGGTTCCACAGGTGTAGGTCTGAAGTATGTGAGTTCCTATGAGCTTAGTTCAGTTGTCTCTGCAGATTTTCCCATCATGATCTTGACCCCTGCTTGCTCATACAATTCCTCTTCCCTCTTTTCAACAGGACTTCCAGAGCTCAGCCTGGTGCTTGGCTGTGGATCTCTGCATCTGCTTCCGTCAATTACTGGATGAAGATTCTGTGATGACAGTTAGGGTATTCACCAATGGGTTTACCAGGGTAGATCAGTTCAGGCACCCTCACCACTATTGCTAGTAGCCTAATCTGGGGTCGTCCTTGTGGGTTACTGGGAATTGCCCTAGCATCAAGTTACTCCTTTTATCCCATAATGTCTCCCTCTATCAAGATATCTCTTTCATTGCTCTCCCACTCCATCCCTCCCCTAAATTGACCATCCCATTCCTTCATGTTCTCATCCCCCCCCCCATCCACAGTTTGCTCATGGGGATCTCCTCTGTTTCCCCTTCCCAAGATGACTGGTACATCCCTTTTAGGGTCCTCCTTGTTAGCTAGCTTCTCTGGAGCTGCGGGTTGTAGTTTGATTATCCTTTGCTTCACATCTAGTGTCCACTTATGAGGGAATACATACCATATTTGTCTTTCTGAGTCTGGGTTACCTCACTCAGGATGATGTTTTCTAGTTCCATCCATTTGCCTGCAAATTTCATGATGTCATTGTTTTTTTTTTTTGTTTGCTTTTCTTTGTTTACAGCTGAGTAATACTACATTGTGTATATGTATCACATTTTCTTTATCTATTCTTTGGTTGAGGGGCATCTAGGTTGTTTCCAGGTTTTGGCTATTAAGAATAATGCTGCTATGAACATAGTTGAGCAAGTGTCCTTGTGGTATGATTGAGCATCCCTTGGGTATATGTCCAAGAGTAGTATCATTTGGTCTTGAGGTAGATTGATCCCCAGTTTTCTGAGTAACGACCATGTTGATTTCCAAAGTGGCTGTACAAGTTTGCACTCCCACCAAGAGTGGAGGAGTGTTCCCTTTGGTCCACATCTTCTCCAACATAAGCTGTCATTACTGTTTTTAATCTTAGCCATTCTGACGGGTGTAAGATGGTATCTCAGAGTCGTTTCGATTTGCATTTCCCTGATGACTAAGGATATTGAGCAATTCCTTAAATGTCTTTTGGCCATTTGGGATTCTGTTGAGAATTCTCTGCTTAGATCTGTAGCCCATTTTTTAATTTGATTGTTTAGTATTTTGCTGTCCAGTTTTTTGAGTTCTTTATATATTTTGGAGATCAGTCCTCTATCAGATGTTGGGTTGGTAAAGATCTTTTCCCATTCTGTAGCTTCTTAAATATACACATAAATGAAAGAAATGTAAAAGTAGCCACCAAATAATATGGTAGACAAAAAACAAACTGGACATCTTTTGTCACCAAATGAAAACTTCAATGACAGGAATGGGCTACATATAATTGAGTTGTTGGCCAAGAGGACCCCATGGAAATCCCTAAACAACCTAGGATATTTCCAAAGTTATTGGTTGCTCTCTACAAATTGATGGTAAGGACCTACTGCTGAAGACTATACCTACATAATTTGTCGAATATGGAGAAGTAGAGCTTGTGCCTACCTACAGCCATAATCCCTGCTGGCTACTGTTCATGACACTAGAAGTTGCTCTGCATGCTGCTAGAGGAGAAAGGTAAACACCAACCAGCTACAAACCTTCAGTCTATATTGGTGACCTGCCTGCAACATACACTGGTGTAATAGTTGCATGGATGTGGGAGTAACCAAAAAGTATATGATTGAAATTGAGCACAAATCTACCTCCAAGAGTTGTAATCCACACCAGACATTGAGTGACCAAGAATCTGAGACTCAATAGGCTATGAATCTAGAGCAATAAAATGACTCCTAATGACTCAGAGATCAATGTGTTGCTCAGCCATCATCAGAGAATCTTCTTCCTGTAGTATATGAGAACAAATATAGACCTACAACTGGAGAGAGTGCCAAGACTAAAAGACCTTGAAACACTCAGTTCTTAATGGGGTATCTCTATCAAACCTCTCTCCTCAAGGCTCAGGAATCTAGGTGGAAGAGAAGGCAGAAAGATTGCAAAAAGCCACTGAAGATGAAAGATGCCAAGGAGACAAGATACAACAGGGCTGATGCTCATAAGAACTCACAGAGACTGTGGCAGCATGTACAGGACCTGCATGGGTTTAAGCCAGATGGGGTCCAAGAACTCAAAGGGGAAGTGGACACAAGTTTCCATTTCTAATCCATCTGCTTGGGAAAACTTTGTTTTGTTTTGTTTTGTTTTCCAATGAAGTTTCACTGGGTATACAAACTACACTTAAGAGCAGTCCCCGAACTCAAAAATAGATGGCCAACACAAAAGGAACTCAATGGTAGTTTTGGAGGGTTTTTAAAGGTTTTTTTTTTTGTCTCATAATTCTTAGTCTCAGCTTTTTTTAATATATAATGCTTTTGTTTTGAAAATTGTTCTTTCATTGTGAAATAACCTTAGAAAGAAGTTTCATTAAGAAAGCCTGACAGTTTCAGTTATAGATTGTAATAATTAAATTGAAATAATTCAAATAGTGGTGTATGTGTGTGTGCATGCACACATATGTGTCTTTCATTACTCCAAAATAGTGACAGAAAACAATATATGAACATAATACCATAGTAATTCAGACTATGAATGAACTTTTGTTGTTGTTCTATTTTGTTCGTTTGTCTACTTTAATTAATTTATTGATTTTACAGCCCACCATAGTTTCCCCTCCTTCTTCTCCCATTCCCTTCCCCACCTCCCCTCTGTGCTCCCCACCTCAATCCACTCTTTCTCTATTTCTGTTAAGAAAGGAGCAGGCCACCGGGCGGTGGTGGCGCACGCCTTTAATCCCAGCACTCGGGAGGCAGAGGCAGGTGGATCTCTGTGAGTTCAAGGCCAGCCTGGTCTCCAAAGCGAGTTCCAGGAAAGGCGCAAAACTACACAGAGAAACCCTGTCTTGAAAAACAAAAAAAACAAAAAAAACAAAAAAAAAAAGAAAGGAGCAGGCCTCCCTGGGTATCCACAAAGTGTGGCATATCAAGTTGCAGTAAAACTAAGAACCTCCACTTGTATTTAGGCTGGGCAAGGCAATCCAGTATGTGGAATACTTTCCCAAGAGCCAGCCAAGGCATTAGAGACAGCCCTTGCTCCATTGTTAGGAGTCCCACAAGAAGACCAAGCTAAACAACTGAGGGGGTTGTTTTTAGGTTGGTCCCATACAGGATCCCTGGTTTTTGGTTCAGACTCTGTGAGTTCCTGTGTGCCAAATTGGTTGTTTTTATGGGTTTTCTTGTGATGTCCTTGACCCCTCTGACTTCCACAATCCTTCCCACCTCTCTTCAGCAGGGTTCTCTGAGCTTTGGCTGATGTTTGGCTGTGGGTCTCTGCATCTGTTTCCATCAGTCATCCGATAGCTCTCTGATGACAGTTGGGGCAGTCACCAATTTGATCACGAGAGATGGCCAGTTCAGGCAACCTACGCATTACTGCTAGGAGTCTTGGTTGGTGTCATCCTTATAGATTCATGGGAGTTTCCCTTGCATCAGGTTGTTACATGACCCCAAAATGTCTTCCCCCCTTTTTCAGTCATCTCTTTCAGTACTCTATGACCCATCTCCCCAAACTGCCCCCTCAAGTTCCCATCCCTATTTGCCCTATTTTCCCCCCAGGATATCTCTTCTATTTTTCCTCTCAGGAAGATCTATGTGTCCCCCTCATGGACCTTCCTTGTTACTTAGCCTCTCTGGGACTGTGGATTGTAGCATGGTTCTCCTTTACTTTATAATTAATATCCATTTATGAATAAGTACATGCCTAGTTTTTCTTTCTAGTTAAATAATGTGCTCACTATATTCATAAGAATTTTATGCAGCCAGTGTATAATCTGTGGCAGAAGAAGTGTTTTATAAATGAAATCTTTGTACCAATGATATGTGTGTTAATTCCTTACCCAGTACTGAGGCCTTTCTCTGTGTTCACCTCAAGACTTTGTCCTGCATGTTTAGCTTCTGCTGTTGGCCTTTCAGGTAGACATATTTGTCTTGGGATCCTTGACCTATACAGATTTTGCTCTGAAGGACCCTCCTTGTGTTTTACTGTTTTTCAAGAACTGAGTCATGATCCTTAGAAACCTTTCTTATTGTAAATAAATCCTGTGTAGCTATTGTATTAGTGTGAGAGAGCTGTCATAACAATATACCAGAGACTGAGTGATTTAAAGAACAGAAATTAACTTTCTTTTAATTACTGTGGGTGGATATTGAAGAACAAGTGAACAAGTTACCCCAGGCTTAGTTTTGCCTGGAGTGCTCTTAATAACTATAAACAATTGCCTTCTTGTTTTGTCTTGCACTTCTCCTTCTGTACTTTTCCAGTATTATTTTTAAGAACTCTACTCTCAGTTATATTGGATTATATCATCACTATTAAGAGCCCTTACTAATACCCATGTTTCCAAATACAACAAGCACTTTGAAAATTGGGACTTCAACATACAAAGTTGCTGTTGGGAAGAGACAGGTTTCCACCTGTATTAGTCAACCCAGACTCACCCAGTCACTACAGTTGGATAATTTCATCGTCGTTGGGAGATATATTAGTGCATGGCCCTAAGTTCTTCTGTAGTTAAAATACCCAAGGACTGCCAATGACCCACCTTACAGTTTTTTTGGGGGGTGGTAGATTGGGAAACATTCCTATAATAAATTATAAAGAATATAGATATATTTTAAATATGTTTTCTGAGACTAACTTGTCAATATCTAACAAAATTTCAGCATTCTGCATCTCTTTCAAACTAAATAGTAACAATAATAACATCATTTCTAGGAATTTCTTTAAAAACAAGTAATGGATATGCTGAGATATAATGATTTTCTATTTTTGTAGTAACATGCAAGTTGATTATAAACTGTACTGGGGGAATATTTTTTGCTAAGCAAATTGTTACACATCTTTTCTCATACTGTATCACTTGTAACTTGTCAATAAAATAAAAGCTTAGAGAGCTACCATGTTAGTTTTAAGGATTGTGGTATACCATAATGTATTTTCACCTTAAAACTGCATTTTAGAAAAAAAGTGTTATTTGTGGGATAAAATGTTCATATAGAAGGATTTTGTTTTCATAATTTGGTAATTGTGGCCAAATTGAGTGTGAGCATCAAGAAATGGGAAATATTTGAAAGACATATTCTTTGTTTTTACAGAAAATATACATTTGATTTAAGAAAGTAAGATGTAAGCCAGTTCAAGCACCCTCTCCACTATTGCTAGTAGTGCCTGAACTGGCTTACCCCAGTAATCAAATTGGTGAATACCCTAACTGTCATCATAGAGCCTTTCTCTAGTAACTGATGGAAGCAGATACAGAGATCCACAGCCAAACACCAGGCCAAGCTCCAGGAGTCCGGTCAAAGAGAGAGAAGAGAGATTCTATGAGCAAGGGCATCAAGATCGTGATGGGGAAACCTACAGAGACAACCAAACCAAACTAGTGGGAACTCGTGAACTTTAGACCCACAGCTGGGGAACCTACATGGGACCGGACTAGGCCCTCTGCATAACAAGACAGTTGTGTAGCTTGATCTGCTTAAGGGACCCCCTGGCAGTAGGATCAGAATCTATCCCTGGTGCATGAGCAGGCTTTTTGGAACCCACTACCTATGATGGGACACCTTGCACAGCCTTGAGGCAGGGGGAGGGGCTTGGACCTACCTCTACTAAATGTACCTCCCCATGGGAGGGAGGTCTTACCTTCTAGTAGGAGGCAGTGGGGGGTGGGTTGGGAGGAGAAGGCTGGAGGGGGGGGAGGAGGGAAGAGGGGGATCTTTGATTGATATATAAAATGAATAAAAATTTTTTCTTAATAAAAAAAGAAAGTAGGATATCTATTCTTCTGTTGTAACAATGTTTCAAACACAGATGTTACAGATGAGATACAAAGTGTGATATAATTTAGGCTCATCTTTAACCAAGCATTTGTCTTTATATGATTAGAGAATGCATTCATCTAAATATTTAAACTATCGAGTTACTTTTCCCCACATGGTGTAATTTCAGTCAGAATAAACAAATTGTAGGAAATATATTAAAAATGACTGGGGTTGCCTTGTCTATGCCAAAGGAAAAAAAGTATTCACTCAAGTGCCTGACCACATCCTGTGGATGGGGGTGGGGGTTTCCCCTGAAGGAAACAACCCTTGCCCTTCCTTCTGTGGAGATAATTGGATGGCTTTAGGAAAATAGAGAGAACAAAAGGGTTTCTTCTCCCTGGGGTCAAAAGGTTGAGAGTCTTTGTGGTTAATGTGTCTAGAGATCTTCCTTAGCATTGTGTGGGAGTAATGCCCAGTTTGGGAATACATAGATGTGAATAGGAAATTAGCTGAGCCTTTCATCTAGGTCAAGGTCCTTTGAATTCAGAATGTTTGGGACAGATTAGAAACCACCTGTGTGCAAACCAGCCAAAGCTAAAAATAAGGACAATAAACTCTCTTCTTAGGAGAGAGAGTAGAAGAGGAAGAAAACAAGTCTGTGTAATACCTTCACCAAAAAGCTGCTGGGACCTCCTGCCAACTAGCATACAGTTGCATCAGACTGCCCATGTTAGGCTGATGTCAGCCCTAGTTTCGGGGGAGATGATCTCTTCTCCTGAGTACAGACACTAGGAGCGGAGAACTAAAGGGAAATGGGAAAAGGTCATAAATGTGCAAGTAGGAGATGGATACATCATGACCAGTGAGACAGGGAAGCACTGCAGACTGAGAGGAGGGCCAGAAGAGTGATGACACATGAGTCTGAGGCTGAGTCTTCATAGACATTCTGGAATGAATAGGCCAAGAAGGATCTGTCCCTGACACTACCAGCGCAGCCAAAATCATAGGAAAATGGGAAGTGCATCTGGGAAACATGGTAGAATCTTGAAAATAGGCATGACTAGGAAGACACTACCTGGTGATAGAGCTGAACAAGAGCAGGTAGCCCTTCACATCTCCTCGTAACCTCAGTTACTGAAAGGCTCTTAAGAGGAAGAATGATCACTAAAATACCAAAGAGGAAGTTTTCACTGACAGGGAATTTCATACTGTGAAATTCTCATAGGAGGCAGAGGTCATATGGAATTGTATTTCAGAGGAAGAGATCTACTGAGTTAATTTATTTCAGTTACTAAGCCTTGAAGTTCTCTGTTCATCTACAAAGTCTACTACAAAGGACGACCTAGAGGGAGAGGCTACACTTAACATAAATAGGAAGAGATACTGGTTATACAATCTTCCTTTTCATTTTCTATTTTAATATGCCTTCACAAAATTAAATTGTTGAGTTGCTTTGTTGTGGTCTGTATCCTTCCAGAATAGGCCATAATGGCTGTTTTTGCTTCTCTGCACCCATTTTATACTTTTTTCTATGGTATTTTTCCTAACTCTAGCTATTATGCTTTCTGTTTATTCATGCTCATCTCTTTTCTTTACCTTTCCAGATCATCCTATTTTCTTGAGCTACACATTAATATCCCTATTTCTAAAAAACCCTCTAAACTTTATTTTTACCAATTATCACCCAAGGTGTTGCTGTCTCATCACCTTGTGATATATGACAATGATGTGTACATGTGGCATCCACTAGTGACTAGCACCAGGTCTGGTACTGAACAATTGTACCTGTTATTGTAATCATTTTTTCCCATAAATAATAGTGGGAAATATAAGTCCAGATGAAATCAACTTATTAGGAAGACACATATAAAGTAAAACAAACAAAACCTAGGAATATGAAAAATGACAAATAAATTCTAGAAAAATTTTAATTAATGGATGCATATGAAACAATAAAGAAACAAAATGTAAGCTGGGCAGTGGTGGCACACGCCTTTAATCCCAGCATGCGGGAGGCAGAGGCAGATGGATCTCTGTGAGTTCGAGGCCAGCCTGGGCTACAGAGTGAGTTCCAGGAAAGGCACCAAAGCTACACAGAAAAACCTTGTCTTGAAAAACCAAAATAAATAAATAAATAAATAAATAAATAAATAAATAAATAAATAAATAAATAAAATAAAATAAAATAAAATAACAAAAGAAGAAACAAAATGTAGGATACCACTATTATACTCCCACAAGCTCACATTTCCTTATAACAGGAAACCATATATAATGAATTATATGAAATGTGAGACTCACATTTAAAAAGGATCAATGCCAGTACTCTATGGTGGAGTCATCCTTGTGGATTTCTGGGGACCTCTCTAGCAATCTGCCTCTCCCTATTCCCATGGTGTCTTCATTTATCATGGTATCTCTTTCCTTGCTCTCCCACACTGTTCCCATTCCAGCTCGAACTTCCCACTCCTCTAAGCTCTCATCCCCCATCCCTTGCCCTCCATTACCCTCCCTCACACCACCACCCCCACCCCTGCTTGCTCATGTAGATCTCATCCATTTCTCTATCATTGGGCGATCCATGTGCCCTTCCTGGGGTCCACCTTACTAGCTAGCCTCCCTGGAGCGGTGGTTTGCAGTCTGGTTATCCTTTGCTTTATATCTAGTATCCACTTACGAGTGAGTACATACCATGTTTGTCCTTCTGAGTCTGGGTTACCTCACTCAGGATGCTATTTTCTAGTTCCATCCATTTGCCTACAAACCTCATGATGTCATTGTTTTTCTCTGTTGAGTAGTACTCCATTGTGTATATGTACCACATTTTCTTTATCCATTCTTTGGTTGAGGGGCATCTAGGTTGTTTCCAGGTTCTGGCTATTGCAAATAATGCTGCTATGAACATAGTTGAACATGTGTCCTTGTGGTACGATTGAGCATTCCTTGGGTAATAGTCAAGAGGGTGCCTGAGCTGGCCTACTCTGGTGATCAGATGACTGAATACCCTAACTGTCATCATAGAACCCTCACCCAATGACTGAAGGAAGCAGATGCAGAAATCCACAGTCGGGTCCCAAGCAGAGCTCCAGGAGTCCAATCTATGAGAGAGAGGAGGGATTCTATGAGCAAGAGATATCAAGACCATGATTGGAAAATACAGAGACAACTAACCAAACTAGTGGGAACACATGAACTGTGGACCAATGGTTGAGGAGCCCCCATGATACTGGACTAGGCCCTTGGATAAGTGATACAGTTGTTTAGCTTGAACTGTTTAGGGGACAGCCAGGCAGTGGGACTGGGACCTGTTCCCAGTGCATATGCTGGCTCTTTGGAACCTAGTGCCTATGGTGAGACACTTTGAGCAGCCTTGTGCAGGGAGGAGGGTCTTGGACTTGCCTCAACTGAATGTACCAGGCTCTGCTTACTCCCCATGGAAGACCATGCCTTGGAGGAGGCAGGAAAGGGAAAGTGGGGTGGGTTCGGGGAGGATGCTGGGGGTCAGGAGGAGAGAGGACAGGGGAATCTGTGGTTGGTATGTAAAATGAATAGAAAATCTCTTAATTAAAAAAAATAATAAAATAAAAAGGATCAATACCCACATGGAAGACACAATAAACTGATGAATGAAGTAAAGAAAGAAACTCATGAACAAGACAAGAAAGTTATCAAAGTGGATGAAATGTTCAATAATTTAGAAGAGAAATTAAAAAATTAAAGAAAAACTCACTAAAGACTTTGAAACTCTGAAAAAGAACCAAATGAAATTCTTAAAAAGAAATGTTTACTTATCAAATAAAATATAGTGGAAAAGTATTACCAACCAATTAAACCAAGCAAAAAATAAAATTTGGGTATATGGAACAAATTTGAGACAATAATAACCTTATGTAAGCTTATAGTTTCAGTGCTAAGAAAACAGACACAGGAAGGTAACTGGGACTTGCTGATGAGGTAAACTGATCCAGTCTAACCAAACCAGGGGGTTCCAGGTCCAGTGAGAGAGCTAGAATCAAAACAAAACAAAATGGTGGAGAAGCAACAGAGGAAGACATTCAGTGTTGACATCTGATTGTACCTTAATGGACAGCTACACAAATGTAAAAACACACAAGCGTATACATTCATACACATACACGTGCACACACACATACATACACACACAACCTTTAAAATCCACAGGACATAGTGTATATGAGAGAGAAAAAATAGAAGGAAAGCAACGGAACAACTTTAAAAGTTATAAAGAAAGAAAAAAAAAAGCCACATGGGAGTAGCACAGTCAATAACCAAAAAGTCTAGTAAAGAATGAATGATATGTCTCAATTCCTGAAAGTAAGTAATTGCCAAGTCAGATTGGTAAATCCAGTACAGTTTTCTTTCAAAATTGGTGTATAAAAAAGAACATTGCATGACAATTACAAACACAAACATCCATGTCACCACTGTAGAAAATACTGGATACAGAAGAAAAATCAATTCCAATTCTGAAAGCACAGGGAAGAATAAATTACATGACAGTGGTAGATGAACAATGTAGAGCTAGGAGGGAATTTATTATGGCTAGTGTAATGACAGAGAAAACATGTAAAAAGTAAAAAATAATAGTCTCACTCATAAGGAAAATACCAAAAAAAAAAATCCCATGGGAAATAGTGTATCCCCTTCAATAACAACATTAATTGCAATGACCTCAACTCATTATTTAAAATACACAAACTTGCTTATAAAATCTAGCAGATCCATCTTAATTGTTTACACGAAACACACCTCATTAGCAAAGAAAACAACAAACTCGTAGCTGATGATTTAAATCTACTTAGCAAGAAAATAGAAGCCAAAAATAATTCAGCATAGCTATTCTATTATCTGACAGTGAAGATTTAAATGAGTAGTAGTTATATTCAATAAAAGACATTTTATATTAATAAAGGGAACAATTCAATATGAACATTTAATAATTATGAATATTTAAACGTAAGTATTGGGGTTCTCTATTTTATAAAATAAATACTGAGAGCTATGAAAGGCCATATACATACATATATATGTATATATTTATGTATGTGTGTGTATATACATATATAAAGTTTTTCTAAAGTAAACATTAACACAAAGTAATATATGATTTACCATAGATCATTGTATTCAAAAGCTAGCCACAGAATATTCCATCCAACAAATGCAGAAGACATAATCTCTCTAAAGCAGACAAAACGCTGAAAATGATTGCATTATTGTTAATAAAGTCAATAGAGGAAAAAAAACAGAGTCAAAGTCCAATGCAGCAGAAAGCATGAAATACAACAAAGACTATGGAAGAACTTAATTAAAAGGAGACTAAATGAACAATGCTTAGATTCTGTAAAAGATGGTTGTCTCTTTGAAAAGAAATACAAATAAACAAAGCTTTATCCTGAAAGAGAAAGAGATCCAAATAACCCAAAATATAAATGAAAATGTAGTTGTTACAACAGAAGCTAATGAAATCCAGAGAATTAAAAAAGACTATTTTGATTATTTAAATGTTATAAAAGTTATAAATCTATAAAAATGTATAAAGGTCTAAAATTATTAGTTCTATCAAAATTAAACCAAGAAGACAGAAAAACTTACACATGTAACAAACACTGAGGATGATCAGTCACTCAACATTCTCTTTACAAAGAACTGTTCAGGACCAGACTGAGTTTTCTACTGTATCCTACTAGAATTTGAATAAGATATAGCAAAAAATGCTTCTCTATTTCACTGAGATGAAGGAAATATCAATATCTGAAAAATAAGCAAACCCAAATTTCAAATTTCAATTGAGTTTTAAGTTGAAATATTATCTTCTTGTAGACGAGAAAACAGGCTTTTTCCCACAATATTCAATAGTAAATCATATCCAATGTGATGCTTAGTTGGTGTCTGGCCCTGTGAAGAATATTTTACCTTATCCAAAGAGGGATGAAAACTATTTATTTCTGTGAAGAAAAAGCAGCGCAAGTTAGCTAATGCCTTCAAGTACTGCTGATCATCATTACACTATTCCCATGATCTGTTTCATCCATTTACCCATTCTATAAAGATGTTTCATTTCTTTTCAAAATGAATTGTCAGAAAGCAGAAACATATTAAAATCTGGAAAGATTTTGTTCCCACCAGCTCATTTCCTTTGTTTTTTTTCACAGAGGCAATTTAATCCATTTAGGGTGTTGGGAAGCATTTCATGGAAGAATTTGAAATCAAATAAAGTCAATTTATTGCCATTCTTAGAGTCATAAAAATGTGTTACAGGATAAGAGGAAGGCGTGGGTTCCTCTTGTCATGGGAAATGATGATCTTAAGCTACTTTTAAGCTGTTGATGTCATTACAAACTTTGCCATCACCTTTAGAATCCATGTGAGTATTTAGTTAAGTGTTCTAGGAAGTACTACTTGATCAACTAATAAATTCTTGTTCACTTAATCTGCACTCTAAAATTTGCTTAAGCAGAATCTTCACTGGTTTGTTTGGAAGAGCAAACCTCATGCTTCTGAAAGACATTAGTACTAGCAGCTTCATGCTCTATCCCACATTAAATAGTAAGTTCTTTACAGGTGTCAGTGGCCATTCTGAGAATGCTTTTTGAGTAAATCTTTCCAGCAAGTTATCTTTTCCCTGTTTTCAAATTCCTCAGTCAATATTCCTGGGGCATAAAGGATACAAAGAAAGCACCAGATTTTAGTATCTATAAAGAGAAATGAAGCCACTGAGGAAAGAAGAATTCTTTCCTTGAAATTATTTTTATACTTTTTTTCTGAATGTGAACCTCTTTGGGCCTTCTGCTTTTAAAGGCACACTTCCTATACTTATTTTCACTAAATTCATTTATTCCGATATTATTTGTTCCATCTACTTATAGTATTAAATTATTAGTTATATATAGTTCATTGCAACCACACTCTTAGAAGATATTGGTTTGGATGACGAAACATGACATTCAAGATTTTTAATAGTGTATCTGTGTATATTCTTTTATTTGTTTACATGGAATTTGGCTGATTCAAAGCACTTTTAGAACAGAGGACATTTGAATGTATGACTGGAGCTCATACAAAGGAAGTCAGGCATTGGAAGAAGGAATAACAAGTTGGGATTACTACTCTATTTCTTCTTTGGCTGTCTCTCAGTAACCTGCACATATCTTGTTAACTACAGCACCTACATCTTTGTATGATATTCAAATTGAACTCATGATGTCATTAATTAAGTTCAATCCTTTCTGTATATTGAGTTTGATAGGCCGTAGTCCTAGTTAGTGTTTCTATTCCTGTGATAAAACATCATGACTAAAAGCAACTTGGAGAGGAAAGAGTTTATTTGATCTTACAGATAGCAGATGATCATCTAGAGGATTTAGGACAGGAACAGAGGGAGGAAACTGTAGGTAAAACCCAAAGCAGAGGCCCAGACAGAGTGCTATTTACTGGCATGCTACTCATGGCTTCTTCAGCCTGTGCTCTTACAGCACCTAGGACTATCGACTTAGAGGTAGCATTGCCTACAGTGAGCTAGACCATCTTACATCACTCATTAATTAAGAATAAATAAATGAAGGAAGGAAGGGAGGAAGGAAGGAAGGAAGGAAGGAAGGAAGGAAGGAAGGAAGAAGGAAAAGGAATTTAAAAATGTACCACAGGTTTGTCCACAGGCCAATCTGTGGGGGCATTTTCTGAAATAAAATTTCCTCTTTCAAAATGACTCCAGCTTGTGTCAAGTTAACATAAAAACTAGCCAGCACAGCATGACCATTTTAGTAAGTCATTTATTGATTTTTTTCTTAACTATAAAATGACTCTTAGTATAATAAGTAATTATAATGTTTTAGTGCATCTAAAGTTCCAAAATAATTTCTTTTTTTCTCAACTAGACTCCAAGTTATGTTTCCTATAGTCACATGGTAAATTACTTAGGCTTCAAGTGCAGAAGAAAGAAGCACAATTATTGGGGCCACTTAAAAAATATATTTGTTGTTATTAGAACCTGAAAGACTTATGTTTTGACCATTTGCTTCCCAGCTGGTGGTAGCCTTTTTGGAGGCTGTTAAATCTTTTGGACATGAGACATGGCTGGAAGAAGCAGGTCAGTACAGGGTAAATAGAGCTTTCAAGGACAGAGGCTGAGCTCTCTGTCTGGCTTGCTCTCTCTTTCCCCTTTGACATGAACAACCTCTGCCACATGCTGCCCCTTGCAGGAGCAGAGCTGTGTCCCTATGCCTTCCGTGCCAAAGACGGAAGCCTCAGCAAAGTACTTCTTCCTGCTTCCAGATGTTTCTGTCAAGTATTTAGCATCAGAATAGAGAAAAATAAGGAAGTTCAACATCATTTAACTTTGTATAAAATGTATCTAAGTGGTTTTGCTGAGAATGGAAACCTTATTAAAAACAGCAAGTATGTAATTTAGAAAACCCAGATCTTATTTGATGTTTTCCTTTGCTAAGTCGTACCTAAGAAAACTTACTACTTGCTCCTACTGATCCTGCATCACTGTCATAAAATCTTAGACCAATTCTTCTGTGAAATAGGAGGATGGGGACAGACAACCTATTTGTTCATCCACTTCCTCCAGTTACTTCTCAATAGTTCACCCCACACAGTCCTTGGTGACAACACAGGCCATGGGCCCTGCAAAGGAAGTGTGGGAAAGAATTCTGCTTGGAAAGTTTGTTTTTAATGGCAATTGTTATGGACTTGCTCTCTTAACTACAGAAAGAATTCTGAGACCTACTTAAAAGTGTATAATACAGGCATAACTCCAAGATATGTTGAGTTCAGTTCCAGAAAACTACAAGCAAGGAATATTATAAAGCAAATCATATAATCATTTTGGCTTTCCAGGATATGTAAAAGTTAAATTAAAATTTTATTTATTAAATTTGCAATACCACAATATATAAAAAATAATTATATGCCTTCATTATAAAATGTGTTGTAAACTGTGCTGGTGATGAGTACTTAATAAGTCAAACGTTTTAGTGGTGGGTGGGTGTTACCTCAATGTTGATGTGTTCTGGCTCCTCAGGGTTGTAGTTGCTAAAGGCTGGGAAAGGTATAAAAATTTCTTAAAATAAACCAACAATAAAACTCCCTCTACTGATTGCTCTTTTCCCACAAGATTTCTCCACAGCATGTGATGCTGTTTCATATCATTTTGCCCTCAGAATTCCTTTATAATTCAAAGCAATTCTTTCAAACTGTGTTGCTGCTCCACCAAGAACATGTCTACGACATCCTAAAACTTCTGTTCTCATTTTTACAATGTTCAAAGCATTTTCAGTAGCAGTAGATTTCATCTCAAGAAGATTCTCTTAATCCAAAAGAAGCAATTCTTATTGACTAAGCTTTTTCATGAAATTGGAACAATTCAGTCACATCTCCAAATCCCTCCAGTTTGTCTTTGTTTTTCCTGCTACATGTGAATTTATTCATGAAAGACTTGGAGGGGTTCCCATATAAGAAGAAATATGTTCGTATCTATACTGCACATTCCCTTCCAACTCTGCCCTTGTCTCCCCAACGTGATACGCTCCCAACTTCATATCTTTTCTTTCCTTTCACAACCCATTAAGTCCACTTAGGGCTGCCCATACGTACATGGGTGTGGGCACATCCACAGGATCATGGGAAACAACCTAGATGTCCCCCAACCGAGAAATGGATAAAGAAAATGTGGTACATTTACATAATGGAGTACTACTTTGTTGTTAAAAACAAGGACACCAGGAAATTTGAAGGCAAATAGATGGAACTAGAAAAAATCATCCTGAGTGAGGTAACTAACCCAGATCCAGAAAGACAAACATGGTATGTACTCACTCATAAGTGGATATTAGCTGTAAAATAAAGGATAACTACGCTACAATCCACAGACTCAGAGAGACTAGGTAACAAGGAGAGTTCATGGGGGGATTGTTTGGATTTCCCTGTGAAGGGCAAATAGAAGAGATTTCATGAGTGGACTGAGGGCAGATGGGGATGGGAACATGAGCAATCAGGCTGGGAAGCATAGGGGTAGAGTACTGAACGAGAATACTGGAAAGCGGGAGCATTTTGGGGTCAGGTAAAAACTTGGAGCAAGGGAATCTTCCAGGAATCAACAAGGATGACTCCAACTAAGACTCCTAGCAATAGTGGATATGGAGCCTGAACTGGCTATCTCCTGTGACCAGATTGGTGCCTCGCCCAATTGTTACCAGAGAGGTGTCATCCAGCAACTAATGAAAACAGATGCAGACCCACAGACAAACATTAGGCAGAGCTCGGAGAATCCTGCAGAAGAGAGGGAGAAAGGTTTGTAGGAGCTAGAGGGGTCACGGACACCACAAGAAAACCCACAGAATCAACTAACCTAGGCTCACAGTGGCTCACAGAGACTGAACTGACAACCAGGGAGCCTGCATCGTACTGACCTAGGCACTCTGCATGTGACAGTTGTGTAGCTTGGTCTTCTTTTCAGACTCCTAACAGTGGATCAGGGCCTGTCCCAGACTCTTTTCCTAGCTTTTGGGACGTGACTCCTCACACAGAGTCACCTCGCCCAGCCTTAATAAATGGGGATGTGCTTAGTCTTACTGCATCTTGATATACTATGTTTTGTTGACACTCATGTGAGACCTGCTTTTTCCTAAACAGAAATGGAGGAGAGGTGGATTGGGGAATTGGGATTGGAGGGTGAGAAGAAGGAATGGAGGAGAGGAGAGAGGGATACTGTAGCTGGAATGTAGGAAAATAAATAAATTTATTTAAAAAATGGTTCGAATTTTTTAAAGTAAACCTCTTAAAATATTTTATGTTAAAGTTTTTAAATGTTATTTACTTTAAGCACTATATAATGATGCCTATGAGCATGTATGGTTCTTAGATACATTTTTTAAGTCCCAGGCTAGACAGATGGCTCAGTAGTTCAATGCACTTCCTTTTCTTGCAGAGAACCCATTTTGGTTTGCAGCACTTCAATCACAAGTGTCTATAAGTCTATTTCCAGGGGACCCATGCCCTCGTCCTTCACAGGCCCTTGTACCCATGTGGTACACATAAACTCACGCAGGCTCACACACATACACACGAAAATAAATAAAGAAGGAAAATATTTTTAAGAAATGTATTGGTCGTTTTTTCCCCAATTTAAGCTTAGAAGATTTCATCTGTACTTGGTAGGATTCTATTTGT
This sequence comes from Peromyscus nudipes, assembly GCA_902168325.1. Taxonomy (NCBI): domain Eukaryota; kingdom Metazoa; phylum Chordata; class Mammalia; order Rodentia; family Cricetidae; genus Peromyscus; species Peromyscus nudipes. The sequence continues at coordinate 98,492 of CABHPH010122066.1, forward strand.
TAAATAGAAAATGAAGGTGCTTTTTATGCGCAAATCATTGCTGAATAACATGTTAGCTTTTCCTGGGAAATGCAAATTTTTGCATTATTTCAGGGATTGACACTAGGATTAACATTTTAGCTATTGTTTTGTCAGTCAGTTCCTGCAAATTCCTGAGTCTGATTAATAAGAAGGACCTTGGAGCTCCATTGTGAGCATAGAAATCAATTCCATGTGTCTAGGATGTAAACCACAAACTCTGAATGCAAAGCACATCACATAGAATCTTCACAAAATCTGATATAAAGGGCATTTTTAGCTTCTTAATTACTTTATTGAACTTTTTACTTCCTTCTTAAGGAAAGATTACTTTTTTGCCATAAATTTTTTTATTAGGAAGTGTTTCCCTTTTCCTTCAGTTTTAAGATAAACAACAAAATCTGCATATAATGGAAAGAAAGAATATGGAAAATTGCTGTATTGGTGGGCAAGTCAGAACCTTGTCTTAATGCATTTCATTTATATTAGCACTACAAAAGCATAAGGATCTTTAATGTAGTTTGGGATATCATTAACTGCAGAAAATCTTTATTTCAGATATGACTGCATAATCTTCTAATTAATATATTCCAATGTTTTCCCTTCTGGCCTACTGTTAATTTAAAGTCTTCATTCATTTTTCAAAACACAAAATAAAAATGAGACCACATGGCTATATTTGACATGGAACCAGCTCATAAACTCGGATTATGAGATAGTATTAATAATTATGATTGCTAATTTGAGTAAAATTGATGTGATATAAACTCTAGGTTTGGATCCGAACATTTATCCAAAGAAAATTCCAGAGCATAGTTGGATTAATCTGGTTTAAAAGAAATATTTTAGAGTTGTGGGTATTTACAAGAGCGGTTTTAATATTTTACAATTCAAGCTTTGTCTCTCCACTCTTTGATCTGAGTCTCTTTTTACCTTCTTTTTTAAAATTATTATTATCCCCCTTTTATTTATGTGCATGGATGTTTCACTTGCCTGTGTTTCTGTGTTACGCCCGATGCTTATGGAGGCCAGAAGAAAGCATAAAATCCCTGAGAACTGGAGGTATAAACAATTGGGATCTTACATGTTGGCACTGGGAACCTAAACTGATCCTTTGTAGAGCAACAAGTTCTCTTCCCACCTGATGTATCTGCTGCTGAACCACCCCTTCAGCCCTTTACCTACACTTTTATCCTCTTTGCCCTCAAATACATGGAGTATACCACTACCCCAAAGTTAGTGAATGTTGGCTTTTGGTTCCTAGAGATTTCCAAACCATCTGTGGCCCTGCCTTTCATGGTACAGATCTCAAAGGACTGTAATGATTCCATCTTCTTGATTACTTTACTTGCAAAGTAAAATATGCCCAAGTCCACAGTGTTTTCCTTGCAATGTATTCAGCAAACAATGTGCTATATGAGATGTCTATCATACCTTCTTAGAACATTTCAACATTTCCTTTCTATTTACAAATTTAAAGATTTTAAATGCCTGACAGATTTGCCTTACCTCGCTCCTAATTTCTGACATAAATTTATCCTGTATTGTTTATTCTTTCAATATTTAACAGTGGTATAATTGTTATGGATGAGTCCCTAGAAGTCAAGGTTTAAATATTTAAAATAATCATTCTCTGAAATTTTAATATATGTATACAATGTTATCTTCATCATAACCATTCCAGACTCCTTTCCTCCAACTATTACTCCCTCCCCAACCCATCTCTCTTCCAACTTCATGTCCTTTCATTTTCTTGAAATAGGTTCATATCATAAACTATCACTAACACTGATATAATAATTATCCACATCATTTTATCTCCTATGGTATTGTGATCTCTCACTCTCACACTCCACATACCCTTTCCCCTCTCAGTAAATCAGGGGTTAGTTTTCAGCCACAACAGCCTAGTTATCCATCCCAGATTTTTATAAGAAATGGACCAATACATCTTCTTTTCTTTTTATTTAGCCTTATTAGCAGAGTAATTTTCAGATATATGAATTTTTTGGCATGTCAATGATTGCCTTTTTGTCATAACTGAGTGGTATCTACTATATAATATGCTAAAATGTGTTTACTGATGGACCTTTTAGAGGTAGTTTTGTTGTGTACAATTTTGGAATATTTCAAATGAATTAGTATGAATACATGAGTGTATAATTTTTGTATAGATATTATTTTTCTAGGAAAAATACTTAAGTAAACATGGTAAGAAAATAACAGTAAATGTGTTTTTAGGAATTTAAGACTGCCAAATTATTTTATAGTAATTATATCATGTTATATTTCTGTGGATTGAAATAAGAGCTTTATTTCATTGATGTAGTTTATTTTAGTTTTCATTTTTCCAATCACTAATGATGGTGAGCATTTTTTTCTTCATTTTAAAATTTTGTGTGAAGGGTGTTTTGTCTGCATGTATATATAAGCATAAGATTCAAGAAGAAGACGTCAGGTTCCATGGGACTGGAGTTTAAGATCGTTGTAAGCCACAATGTAGGTGCTGGAACTTGAAACCAGTTCCTCTGAAGGGCAGCAGTACTCTTAATCCCTGAACCATCTTTCTAACCGAGGTGAGCATTATTACTGGAGTTTACTTGGAATTCAGCATCTACTCCTTGATCAAAATTGGTATTTAAATTTTCAGATTTATTTTTAGTATGTAATATATGAGCTCTATGTGCAGGCTCTTTATTGGATACATGGTTTAAAAATAGTTTTTCTCAGGCTCATGGGTAAAATTTTATTCCAAAGAACATGTCTTTAACTTTGATTTTTGTTTTTGATGTATGAATAAAATATTCTTGTGTAATACACAGGCATTGGGGTCATTTTCCTAAACTTTCTTCTGTATTTCTTATAATTTTAGAAGTTATATTTTAGTTTATGATCGATCTTAAGTAAGTTTGTGTAGTTGGTAGAAAGTATTTTTCAAAGACCACTTTTAATGAAGATATTTAGGTGTTTTATTATCATATGGAAAAAGCAATACTTCTCCATTTAATTTTATCTGCATTTTGTCTCTATATATGTGTGCACATATTTTGAGCTTCATATTTGCCCCAGTTATCTATTCACCCTTCATGGTATACATATCGTGCTGAATTGATTACTATAGATTTGTTATACTTCATGAAATCATCTAGTGTTAGAATTTTTACACAATTTTGTGTTAATAATTCAAGTTTTTTGAAATTTACTATGATTTTAAGAATCAGAAAGACAGTAGATAAAAAAACAAGTTTCAACGTTTCAACAAGTTGAAGTAAAATTTGCAACCCCCAAATTTTTGCATGTAACTTTGACATAGTTTAATTTATGTATGTCAGGGATTAGGTTCCAGAGAAAGACCCTGCATCAAATAAAGTGGATGACAAGTTATGAATGAGAGCTGAGGCTGTGCTATGGTTTCCACATGTGTGTGACACACACACACACACACACACACACACA
>CABHPH010122068.1:0-12516 GCA_902168325.1 Peromyscus nudipes
AAAGCCAAAGATTCAGTTGTTACCTGTCTAGCTTCAGAATTTGGTATCATTCTGTTTACTGCTGAAGACAGCCTTTGTAAGAAATTCATGAAGAATTCTTTCAGGCCTTGTATAACTTTTGTAAATGATTCAATTTTCTTTCCTGTTTCCTCAATTCTGTCCCATGCATTCATGGCTGCCATGTGGCATAGAATTAAGGTTTGGTTATTATATAAACATTGTCTTTGTATATTAGCATAATCACCCTCTCCATGAAGCTAATCCTGGGAAATTTCCACACCTCTAGTCCTACATTGTTCTTCTATTGTTTTGCTTCATTTTTAAACCAAGTTCTACATTGTAATTGTGCTCCAGTCTCTAGGACAGCTGTAATTAATTCTTTCCAGCCCTGAGGGATAATTCTATTGCAAGTTGACCACGAGTTTAACATCTGCTTTGCAAATGGAGAATGAATGCCATATGATACTATAGCTTCTTTAAATCTCGTTAAATCTAACATTTCCACTGGAGTCCAATTAGCTTGTACACACCATTGAGCAGGTAGTTCCTGTAAGGTTACCCGATAGATTAAGTTTGGTTGTTTGAAAACAGGCTGTTTCTCTGTAACCATATAATTCAGTCCTGAAATAATTTCACCTTTAAATTCTTCTGTCTGGGTCTGAATTTCTCTATAATTCATTTTAACACGTTTTTCTAAAGCTTTTATCTTGGCACTTAAACTGACCAACCTTTTTAATGCTAAAATAAAAATGTTCAAACAAATAATATTCATAATTGATGTTATATACATCAACATTAATTATCCTCTCATTTAACTGTTCCATTTCCAGACTGCTTAATGTGTTATCAAACAGAGACCAAATTCCTTACATGGTAAAAATGTTTCCCAATTTTTTAATGTGGGAAAAAAGTTCTCTTTTAACTAATTTCACCCTTTAAGTTATCTTAATTTACTTACCAAATCTGTCGACTATGTAAAACAGTAGAAGTCCAAGGGAATTTCAAAGAAGCTACCTAGTGTGGTGGTAGTCTGAGATGGGAACCCAGAGAGAGAGAGAGAGCCCACCACTCACCAGGAGAAAGAAAGCCAAAGAGACTTGCTGTGGATATCACTCTGTATCAATAAAGCACTAATTGGCCGGTAGCCAGACAGGAAGTATAGGCGGGACTAACAGAGAAGAGAAGAGAGGAAACAGGAAGGTAAAAAGAGAGACTGGCTGGAGCCGCAGGGAGGAGAAGAAAGATGTAAAGTGCCGGTAAGCCACAAGCCACGTGGCAAAGTAGAGATTAATAGAAATGGGCTAAATATAAGAATAAAAGCTAGACAATGATAGGCCTGAGCTAATGGCCAAGCAGTTTAAATAATGTAAGCGTCTGTGTGTTTATTTTATGAATGGGTTCAGTCAGGGAACCGGAGACTGGTGGGACTTGGGAGCTGGAGAGAAATTCTCCAGCAACAGAGACTCTAGCTGTGTGCTCTGGACTGAGCCATGCAACTGGGCCTGAGCCAGGGGGCCTATAAGCTGACAAGCAGTTTTTTAATGAATTCTTGCCATGTTGGAGCACCAATTGTAGATGAATTTCTAAATGGTCTTATTAAATAAAATTCACGGAGCCAAATATATGGAAGAAAGCCTTAGAGAAGTCAAGGAAATAGGGAAAGCCACCAGCCAACCTTACCTCACCAACTCTGCAGCTTCCAAATGTGAGTTACTTCCTGTCTACCCACATTTATATCCTTGCTGTTCTGCCATCTGATTTGCTCTCTGTCCAGCTATATCACTTCCTCTTCCTACACAGCTGTTACTTTCTGTCTGTCTGTACAGACCTCCAGACCTCCATGGTTAACTAGTGTTGGAATTAAGGTGTGTGCCATCACACTTGGCTCTTTTTCCAGTGTGGCCTTGAACACACAGAGATCCTGCCTGCTAAAGGATTAAGGGCATGTGCTGCCTGACTTCTTTGTTTACTTAAAATGGCTTTCTATTTCCTCTGATCTCTAGGCAAGCTTTGTTTATTAAAGCACAAATAAAATATCACCACATTTCATCACAAATAAAGTATCACCTGTAACCCCCAAAGTCAGAGATGTAAGTCTAGGACTCCATGGATAAGAAGTGAGAGGCCCATGGCATGCCTAGGGATATAGCGAAGCAATGAGCCACTATGAGCCATGGAGAAATTACCAAGCATCGTGTCATAAGCGAAATATTTGATGGCTTCTTGGGCAGAGGCTAAGGATCTGAGGACTCTTTATAGGGGAAAACTACTGTGTCTGAGAGGGCAGAGTTAGAAAGTTCCATGCCCCCTCTTTGCCACAAGATGAAGGTCCCAGATCACCTTATACAGTACAGTGAATTCCAGGTACTGCCTTATTAGTTTCCAAGTCTTCACCAAAGACTAGAATGTCTATGCATTGCAGTAAATGTATGGTAGGTTACAAAATACTCTGAGCATTCTCTGAAGGTCTGAATGACAGTCCCCAGCTAGGTATCCTTCTCAAACATATGTTCAGCTGCTCAGGATTAAGTCTGAGTAATGAAGGCCACACCAGTTTGGCTTCTCTCTTGTGGCAGGGTTCCTTAAGTTCTGGGCTTTCCTTTCTACTCTTGGGTCTCGGTAGTTTGAACCTGGGTAGTCTGAGGCTTCTTTGGGTGAAGAAAAATGTTCTAGGACCTCTAGTTCCAATGGGATATTTCTGAGGCCCTTGAGTCTGATGAGGACAATGGGAGGACCTCCTTTGTCAGAAGGGCACATTTGAAGACCACTTGGGCAAAACGAGATGATCTGAGACCCCCTTGGTAAAAAAAAAAAATAGGCACTGGATTGGAGTCCTCTTGGTCCAAATAGGAAGAGCCAAGGCCCTGTTACATAGAGTTAGTAAGCCAACTCCCACATGTGCATGCAGGGAAAGTCTGAGAGCCCTCTGAATATTGAAGAACTACAGCCCTCTTATCAGAGCAGACAGGTCTGAGGTACATTTTTTTTTTCAGAAGAGGAATGATATATACTTGGGCAGAGGGGATAATCTCAAACCCCCTTCAGTAAAGGAGGATACCCCTGGACTTCTTTGGGTAGATTGGGTATCTCCAATTTCTATGTGGGCAGAAGAGAAATTTCTGATGCCTCTTTGGGGAGAAGTGGTAGATTAAGGGTCGTCTAAGGTACAAGGAGAAGGTACGAGCTCTCCTAGGACTGATTTGAATAGTTTCAGCTTGTTTTGGTCATATGTGTGAGGCCCTGTTGGGTAGAAGGTGAAGGCCCAGAATACCTTGGGAAGTACAGGAAGATCTAGGCACTCTTTCAAATTTGGTGTTCTATACACATATCTTCTGAATGTCCATGGCAGATATGACAGCAGTTTTAGAATTCTCCTAAGGAACTCTATGGCAGTCTTTGGCTCTGTCCTCATCAAGTGTATCTTCATCTATACAGTTCTCAGCGTGCAGGACAGGATTTCTTCATTTTGGGGAACCAGAATGAAGGTAGTTGCCTGAACTGCCCTCACCTCACTACTCTTGTGTTCTTGCGACTTTGGTCCAGAATGTTCTGAATTCTCTTTGGTCAGAAGAGTATTTTCCATGCCATCTATGTTAGAGGTTGTAGGTCTGAAATCTATTAGGCATATGGTGGAATACATGAGATTAGTTTGATCACACAGGGCATGTATGAGGCCTTCTTTATTAGAGCTAAGTGTCTGAATCTCCCCAGATATGAGGGAAGGACTGAAGCACCTTTGGGCAGAAGGAAAAGGTCTGACATACTGTTAATCAAAGAGGTAAAGTAGCAGACCCCTTGAATGAAAGGACAAGCACTGAAACACTCTGATCATGAGTGGAACTTCTGAGATATTTTGTCAGAGGGATATGGTCTCTGCCTATATTCAGCAAAATAGGAAAGCCCATTTTCCCTTGGGCAGAAACTGAAAACTTTGTGGAGCAGAGGAATGTCCCAGGACTGCTTATCAGCCTTCAACTCTTCACTGTTTAGAATATCTATATCTTGTGTGGTCTATGTGGGAGGCAAGGCAACAATCTGTGGATTCTTCCACTAGGTTGAATGGTTATCCTTAATTTGATCCCTTCTTCAAAGCTGTGTTCACCATCCAGGCATGGACAGGAAAGATGTAGCCATTTCATTTCTAGTGTCTGTATTAAAGAGAAATGGCCTGGGTTTCAAAATCAACTTGCTAATTTGGGGCTCAGGAACTGCAAACTACAGTGGACCAATATGGTGATATTTTATTTGTACTGAAATGTGATTTTATTTGTATGTTAATAAATAAAGTTGCCTGGGGGTCAGAGCTAATAGCAAGCCATAGCAGAAGTCTGGCAGTGGTAGCACACGCCCTTAATCCCGATCACATGACAGGCAGATCTCTGTGTTCAAGGATACCACCAGCATGGAGACACACGCTTTAATCTCAATACCAACCATAGAAGATCTGGAGGTCTGTAGAGATGGGCAGTGACGAGGAGGTCATGTGGTTGGGTTTACAACCAATGAGAAGGCAGAATAGAAAGTCAATAAAAAGGACAAACACACAGGAAGTAGGTCTCTTTCGGAGAGGTAGGACAGCAGCGGCAGTGAAGGGTAAGGTTTTTAATCTCAGCTCTTAGCTATTGCTTTGACCTCTTGGCTTTTAACTCTGTATTTGGCTCTGTGTTTCTTATTTAACAAGACGGTTACATTACAGACCAAAGTCACCTTGGTCTCACAATCCTTTGATCAGAGTAGAAAGTACTGTGGCTCCATTTGTCTGAAGAGGTAGGTAGGAGGCTTAATTGGGTAGAAAGGGAAGGTTTGAAAAGCCCTTGGTCAGATGAGGTAATTCTGAGGCCTGTTTGTTCATAGGGGTAATATCTTAGACTATAGGTATGAGGTAGAAGTCTGAAAACGATCCCAGACAGGTGTGAATATTGGAGGCTTCTATGATCAATGGAACAAGATCTATAGTCCCTTTATATAGAGCTGGTAGGCCCGAGGCCCACTTGGGCAAAAGAGGAAGGTTTCAGGCTGATTTGGGTATTAGGTTTACTGGCCACTTAGAGGGAGAAAGACCAAGTTCTCTGTGAATGGAAGTGCAATGTCTGAGGCTTACATGGGCAGAGGTAGAGGGTCTAAATCCCCCTTTAATAAAGAAACAAAGTTGCAGACCTCTTGGCCATAGTGCATCTGTTTGAGAATCAAGGGAACAAAAGGAATAGTTCTGATATCCCTTTTAGAAAAGGTGGTGGATTTGGGATACCTTTAGGCAAAAGTGGAAGGTCTAAGCCCTCATTTAACACAAAAAACATCTGAGTTCACCCTGGTCAGAGAGGGTAATTTTTGAGGACTATTTTGGCTGGATGTGGAAGGTCTGAGGATTTGGACAGGTTGGGATGGTCTCAGGCTCCTCAGTCAGATAGATTACATATCAGACTCCCTTCCTTAGAGAGAACACATCTGATGTCTAATTGTACAGAAATGATTGTCAAAGCAATAATATTTAGGTATGGAAGACTGAAGCAGAGTTGGAGAGATTATCAAGTTCCCAGACCACTGAGGGCTGAAGGTGAGTGTCTCAGTCTACTTTGTGGTGTGGAGAGAGGTCCTGAACATTCCTAATCAGTTTCCAAAACTTCATCACAGTTTAGACCACTCTCATATTCAGGCACACTGTGGCAGGCCTGGCACCAATCTGAGCATTGCTCAGTAAGTAGTCTGGATGGCAGTCTCAGGCTCTGTGTCCTCTTGAAGCATATGATCACTTACACAGGTGTATGCATGAAGGATAGAGCCTCTTTATATTGGTGGCTAGTATGAAGGCAGATGACCTAAATTTTGGACTCTTCACCTCAGAGCAGAGTTGTCTGAGGTTCCTTTGGTCACTACGGTATTTTCCTAATGGCTTCAGTCAGAGGGAAAAGTTCTAAAGCCCTCCAATAATGAGATAAGTCTGAGGTCCACATGGACCAAAGGGGATGCCCTGAGATCCCCTTGATCATAGGGGCAAGTCTCAGTTTCCTTTGGGCAAAAGGCAAATTCAAGATCCTTGGACAGATATGGAATGTCTGGAGTACTGTCTATAAGAGGTTAAACCCCAAAGCCCACTTTTGACCAAAGGGAAATTCTGATGACCTTTCATCAATATGGGAAGGTGTTTCCCCAAGAAGAGTGACAGTTTGGGAAGTTTCATAGGGGAGATATCAGAGGTCATCCTGAGCAAAGGTGAATTCCTGAACTGCCTTGCTTAGAGGGGAAGTGCCTGGCCACTTTTGACCAAATAGCAAGATCCAGTTACTCCATTGTGTAGAAGGTAAAAACCCAGCTTACCTTGGGTAGCGGAAGAATGGTATGGCTCTGCCTCATTAGTGTCCAACTGTTTTCCCTAGTTCCCACTATCCACGCATTACACGGACTGCTGGAGAGTACAAACAGCAATCAGAATACTTTCCAACAGGGTGAGTGGTTGGTTATCCATCTCAAGGTTGTGTTTAGGTATGGAGGTCTATGAATGAAAGTTGAGAACACCGCATTTTTGATGACCAGCTTTTAGGCAGATAGCTTAAATGCTAGTTTCAGCTTTCTTACTTCTGTCCTCTGATGTAAAGGATGAATGTATGTGGTCTCATTGGTTGCAAATGCGTTTGTCTGGCTATATTGGTAAGAGGGATTAGTTCTAAGGCATCTTATTAACAGGGTAGATGTGAGGCCCTACTGGCAAAAGTACAAGTTGAAACTTCCTTGGACAGAGGGGGAAAGTGCCTTAAACCCTTTGGCTGAAGATGACTGTCCCTGCTACCATGTTCAGTGAAGAAAGTTCCCAGAACTGCTCTTCAACTTCTAAGGTGTCTTCAGTGTACAGAGTTTCCATATCTTGTATTAAATCTGGGTGATATCAATCAGCAACCTGAGCAGTCTTCCAACAGCATAGGTGACTGTCCCTAGCTAGGTTTCCTCTGTTGGTTTGTCTTCCTATGTCCAACTATGGGCAGAAATGATTTCTAGTGACTGAATTGAAGAGTATGGAATGTAATCCAGTCTGTATTGTTACTCTTAGGACCAGAGGCCTCAAACTGGTTTGGAATCATGCCCTATTGATCAGATGGGTGAAGTGCATCTGAAATGGCCTCTTCACTATCAGGAGAGGGGACAGGGAGAGAGAGACAGAGAGAGAAAGAGAAGGGAAGGAGGGAGGGAGGAGGGAGGGAAGAGAGTTCCTTGTAGGTTGTGAGCTCTAACTTCTCCTAAACGTCTATATATGTCTATATATAGCTTGTGCCTGCATTTCCTTGCACAAGGAGAGAAGTACCCAGGCATGGAATGGAGTATTGGCACATGAGTATGCCATGGGAACAAAGCTCTGTGGAAACCCTGAATGAAGGATTTCATGACTTGCTCCTCAATCTTCCCAAGTCTGTCAGGTCTCTGACTGTAAAGTGGACATAATGGAATAAAGTTTACAGGTTTATTTTAGAAAATTCAATTAAATTTTCATTTGCAAGTGGTTATAAATTGGTGATAGCTTCTGGGATAGAGATGGAGACATGAGTCCAATTCTCAAACATAATGGGTTTCTGGCAGCTCCAAAGATTACCTGCCAAAACCCTATCATCTATTATAATGACTGCAACCTCTCTATATCTCTATTCTGGTAAAACATGTGACAGCAGTGATGAAAATGATGAACTGGAAAGAGAGGAAACAGCCAGGAGAAAAAGGGGATGGCACCAAGAGGAGTTGGGATTGTCTGGTGGAGTTACTAGAAGTTGTTCAATGAAGGAATGTGCATTATTCACAGATTTTTCTCAGACTTCCACAAAGTCACCAAGTGCCATGGGGACCAAGAGGTTGACTGGATATGTTAGGGGTAGTATAAACCTCTCCCACCAGAGATGAGAATAGCCTTTCCTTAAGGATAGCAAACAATGCCTGGTAGCTTAGGAGTGCCAGTATAAACTCCTGCCCTGGTTTACCCCATATTATGGCGCAAATCTTCGTTTAACTGTATCAGGTAATAGCCAGTGTGCCTCAGATATTAGGCACTACTCTTCCTTGCTGCAAAATGATATAAGGATAATTGACTGACAAAGTTGGTACGCTAATAGTGACCATATTTGAATCACCTCCCTCCACATAATTGCTCAGGGAACCCAATGACTGTAGCCACCATGGAATTTTCTGTCATATTTTTCAGTTACTTAAACTGACCATTAGTAGAGCTCTTCAAATCCACATGTACCCCCATAAAAATGATGAGGACATTTGTGTGTGTGTGTGTGTGTGTGTGTGTGTGTGTGTGTAACTCACTTGTTCAACTGCTATCTCTACTGACCTTATCCCTTGTCCTTGGAGGCTAGGTCTGTGAGAAAAACCTGGAGTCAGTCAGGTAACTTGTGGACTTCCTTTGATAATGCCAGGACTACAGTGGGAAGGGACTAGGTAAGGTAGGTTTGCAGATATGGTGGTGGTGTCCTAGGGAAGACATGAGGACTATGGTCTCCCTGATTTGTCTAAGTGCTTGTTTGCCTACTTGAATTGCATCATAGTGTCTTTCTTTGCCTATGTATTTCTGCATTCATGAGTAGTTGGGTGGCTACAGAGGAAATAGAAAAAAGTCACAGAAGGACTTGAAATCCTTTGGAGATAGAAAAAAATATATCGTGAGGGGTCATCAGTGGGTGAGGTGGGGTGTTTGATGAGGAGAGTGGAGAGACTGAGAAAGACAGTGAGATCTCAATGCCTAGCAATCACAAGGAGATATTTGGGGCCAATACCCATGCCCATAGCCAGCCTAAAACATAGAAGTAGCAGCAAGGCTGAGGTGTTTTTTTTTTCTTGGATAGTTTCTTGTTTCCAGATTAAAAACCTGTCATTTCAGCAGATGTTGGGTGGGGATGCTAACAGTCTAGTCATGACCCCAGCCATAGAAAATAGCCAATGGGTTGCATTCAAATTTACTGCCAGGCCAGGGACTATGAACAAGATGATCTAAGGATTTCAGCAAAGGATGTCATCTCTTCTGGGTCTCTGGAATCTGGCCTCAGAAAATGGAAGCCTCAGAAGATGTATTTCCCTGTTTCTACCTTGGAGACTTCTGCTATGTTTGAAGTCATTTCTGGACTTAGGATCAGATTGCAGAGGGTCTTTTTATTCCCTATGGCAGCTTCCCATCTTTATCTATAATCCATGATATCTAGAACTTTGGTCTTGGCATGGCTCCAGAGTCCAGCGCAACCATGGAAGGCCTGACAGTTCTGTGCATTACTTTTGACCGTAGAGTCAAGATGACAGCTGAAGGTCCTGCACCAATGTCCAAACAAGAATGAACAATGAGAGGACCTGGGTCTAGACCGTGAGCCCATTGTCTATGGTTCTTTCATCTCTTCCAGTTAGGAATGATGTTCCTTTATCATCCATATATGTATGGTCCTGGTGCCTTTTGGGGTCACCATTCCTCTTCTTGGAGTGACGTATTCCAGTGTTGATGAGGACACTATTGAGTCCTGTGGCAGCCACTTCTGGCAGAGATGATCAGTAACCAAGGCTCTTCAGTTGGGGTTTAAGGCTGTGGGGAACTTTCCCGGGATCCCTTTTTGGCTTTCTATCAATAATAAAGTGGTTCATAAATGCACAAAGACCCCCAAAGGATCCCTAGAAATTTTTTGGATTCCTCACCCCCTAATCACATCTCATTTCTTAGAGCCACACATTGTCCCTGAACTTTTGTCCTCTGCCCATATAACTGGGGATACATAGACCTTCTACCCACAGATCTTTTATCTGTCATTCATACATCACTTTCTTACTCCCTTCCTCCCTCCCTCCCTTCCTTCCTGCCCCTCACCCAGTCTCCTTCCTAATTCTGCATCCTCTTTCCCTCATTATTCCTTCCTACACTTCTTCCTTCTCCCTCTCCTTTCTCTTTTTGAGTATTTTTATTCTTTTTCTTTATAAACTTTGCCTTTTCTTTAAGATAGCTGCTGGTGGAGTTCAGGGAACAGCTTCCTGTCAGACGAAGGTTCTGCAATGGTACCACATCGCTACTGCAATCTGAGGTTTTGGTGCTGCCACCTGGGAGTCTGTTTACAGGCAACTGGGTGGGATATTTTTCTTAGCAGAGGACCAGGTTGTAGAAATAGGGTAAGAGTAGCTTTGGACTTTTGGAACAATCCTGCCCTGACGCTTATGTGTCTCGCTGATGCACTCAATACATCCCTGTCTTTGTCTTGGCTGTGCTTTTGAGTTGGGGAGTTAGGTCCCTGTGAAACAAGGCAAGAAGATCCTGAAGTCTTAGAAAGCCTGGGGAGATCCAGGATATAGGTAGCCAATTGTGCCCAGGGACAAGGCAACTCCTAAGCCAGGCAGGGCTCTAGGTCTCTGGGTCTGGTAGAAACAGGAAGTAAACTCTCTCAGGTCCAGTTGCATCCCCATTTGGCACAGATGCAAGGTGCTCACTAACAATGAGCCTGCAGATTGTCTCAGGGATGTGAGGAAATTACCTGGGCTCCCTCTGTCTTCCTAGAAGAAATCATGATAGTTCCCACATGCACAGGTCCAGCCAATAGGTCCTTAGCTCTTTTCTTGGCTCCTCACCCCCACCCACAGCATATCTTTCGGAATTGCACCATCCCCTGTATATTTGGGTGTCTTCTCATGGGGTTAGGGGCACACAAACCTTCCATTCAAAGTTTTTTTTTGAACCATCCTTTATTCCTTCTTCCTTTCTTTTTCCAACTTCCTTCTCTCCTTTCCTGCATCACTCCCCACATCCCATCCCCTCTACCTCCTTTCTCCCTCCTTTCCCTTCTTTCTGACTCTGCTTTGTTCATTTTGACTATTGTTTCAATATGACAGCATCCCAGAGGTGAGCCTTCAGGTCTTGTCACATGATGGGCATCTATCCTTGTGAATGGGCAGGCCAGACAGTTTGCTAAAATCTGTGAGGACTACGGCATATCAGTCCATTGGAATGTGTGGCCTGATACTGCTGAGAACTCAGAACAGGTTGGCCATGAGGCAGTTCAGTTGCTAGTAACAGAAGGGCATGATTGCCTGGGTTTGGTACAGAGGGACAGTGGGAAAGCAATGATGTGGTTGTCTCCAGGCCATTGTGCCTATGTGTGTGTGTGTGTGTGTGTGTGTGTGAGAGAGAGAGAGAGAGAGAGAGAGAGAGAAAGAGAGAGAGAGAGAGACAGAGACAGAGACAGAGAAAGAGAGACAGAGAGAGACAGAGAGACAGAGAGGCAGAGACAGAGACAGAAATAATAGGCACACACATATACATGTATACATATACATATACATATTCATATACATACATACACACACACATATGAGACTGGGGTTGGTGGCTCTCAGTGGTTTTGAGGGTTTTGAGTGTGAATGCACAGGTGCTAGTGGGAAACCCATTCATTCACCCATCATCTACTCCGAGTTTGTCCCTTCACCATGGGGTTAAGCTCTCTGAGAGAAAACTAGAGGAAGGAAACTTGTGACTGTCCTCCAAGAAGCAGGTGCTATAATCGAAAAGGACTAAATAATGCAGGGTAAGAGTGTGCAGCATCATGGATGGAGACAGGAGGACAGGTATCTCTGGACGTGTCTAGGTACAAGTCACTCTACTTGAATGTCATCAGAGTGCCTTATTTTGTGTGTGTGTCAGGAGGTAGCCATGAGTATATGGGAGGCCACAGAGGTAAATGAAAATTTCAGGTCCTAGAGGCCCCTGGCATCCCTTGGAGAAAGGGATGGGTAAGTGGAATGGGGTGGTGAGGTAGGGACAGATGGGAGATCGTAATAATTGTCTGGCAATACCAAGAGACAGTGAGATCATAATGGTTGCCTGGCATCACCAAGGAGATTTTTTTTAAATTAATTTATTCTGTGTGTCTTTTATACCATGTATCTTGATCCCAATCATTTCCTCATCCCTTCAAACCTACCCTCCTCCCCTGTAACCCCCTAAATAAAACAAAATTTAAGGGAAAAAAAGGAAAAAATAAGATAAAATAGGGAAAGAAAAAACTTAAAATTCTCATCATGGAAGATGCAGTGTGACACCGTGAATTATGCCATGAACCCTTTGTCAATATATCTTTACTTGCCAATTCTCATTGCAGAGTCACTGGTCTGGTTTGAGGTCTCTGGTTTCTATTCTTGGGCTCCTCCTAGACATCCTGCTGCTGCCCTGTGCCGCACAGATCCTTCAGCTTTGGGTCTGTGGGTCAAGTCCCTTCACTTGCTCCAGCAGATCATAGACGGGATGGATGTTGGGGCACGAAAAGTCATAACCCTGGCTTTGGGCCCAGGCACCTGTGCTCTCATCAACAGGGTAATTTTTGCTGTGCTGCCCAGACAACGTGCAAGGCAAGCTTTCCCATGTGTTGCTACTGGTCAAGGAGTCAGCTCCCTCACCATTATCCCGCTCCTTCCCTCTCTCGTCTCTTCAGATATGCCTCGGTCCACAGGACCCAAACCATTCTCATTCTCTCTCTCTCTCTCTCTCTCTCTCTCTCTCTCTCTCTCTCTCTC
>CABHPH010122073.1:0-50033 GCA_902168325.1 Peromyscus nudipes
ACACACACACACACACACACACACACACACACACACACACCCCACATATCCATCCCCCTTAACCTCAATTTTGGAAGCTTCTACTAGGACTTATTACAAGAAATTAGCAGCATTTCTTTTTTTGGTGGGGGTGAGGGGTTGAGACAGGGTTTCTCTGTGTAGCCCTGGCTGTCCTGGAACTCGCTCTGTAGACCAGGCTGGACTTGAATTCAGAGATCCGCCTGCCTCTGCCTCCCAAGTACTGGGATTAAAGGAGTGTGCCACCACCACTAATTACCAGCATTTCTCTTAATCAAAGGTGATACTGGGTAGCAGAGTTCTGTTTTTAACACGGAGAATTGACAAATCCAAGCTCATGAATGTTACGGAGAAGAGATTTGCAACAGGTTTCATGCTTGGGGGTATGAAGCCAATTGGGAAACATTCTCTGAGATTAAAAGGGCCCCCAGAGCAGCATGTCTAAATCACCGTTAGCCTATTCCTGGTCCAACCCATGTGACAGCTGTCTCTAGACTAATCTCTTAATCTAAACAGCTGCCTGTCATTCTTGCCTTGCTTTCCGTGACTGCCCATGACCTCCAAATATGCCAGTGACTCTTTATCCTGGCCTTCCTATTGTGTAAGAACTGGCTCCCATAGATGTTTAACCTCTCTGTGTCCTCAGTGAGACTCAAGTCACGGCACACTTTCTATTTGTTAGTCTCTACACCTTGGCCTGATACACTCTACATTTTCTTCACCTGGAATAATTACCCCTTCTCTGCTATCCAGGTTGAGAGTCAATGCGAAGAATGGAGTTGGGGGTTGGACAGATGGAAGTTAATTTCCAGCTCTCCTCCCTACCCTTTGTGGGTTGCTAGGCACTGCCGTATCTTCTCTGGGCCTCATCTTCCTCATCTACGTGATGAGAACCTCACACCATTGTTGATGCTTGGTGAATATTAAATCCCTTCTTCTGTTTCTCTTGCTAACTTCCCTGTATCCCCTCAAGATCCTGAATCAACCAGCCTCTATCAGGGGCCATAGGATAGGGTTTGTACATGAGAATGAAGTTTAGGGCTCGTGTTTAAGGGCCTCTATGAAAGATGCCATCAAGGAATGGCCCAGATTAGGAAGGCAGAGATTACCAGACCCTAGCACAAAGCTCAGAGGCCAGAGCACACAGATTCACTCTCTACCTGAGTCACACCGAAATTTCAGCTTGAGGGGGTGGAATCCAATATAGATTCTTGGAAAAGTGCCAACCAGCTCACAGATGGGAGCAGCATTGCTGGGACTCATGGTTAAATAAAGAGTTCCCGAATAACCTATTTGTGTAAATCATGAGAAGTTAAAAAGAAATGCCAGTTAAGAAATTTAGTCCTGGAAGATTAAAACCAACCAACCAAGTGCTTTGGACATGCAATGTCTCTGCTTCTTTTTTGAGAAATCACCCCACCAGTGGCCCCTTAATTTACTGTGTGATGGAAACTGTCTTTGACTGGTGTAAGGTGGGCTCTTGATTGACAGGCAGCCAAAGGGTATCTATGACATACACACTATTGTAAACAGTGAGTGGAGCCAATCAGAGTCCCTGTCTTTCAAACACTGGAATAAGGAAACAGAAAGAAATGAGCCTGTAGCAACAGGAGTAGAAATGGACTGTGCTGTGATATTATGAAATATGTATTTGTTCTCCAGCCTTGTTTCCTGGTATACAACCACTAAGATCCTGGAATCTTCAAAGTGATGCCTTTGTACATAAATGTGATGACTGATGGGCCAGCAGCTTCTAGCAAGCTTCAGGATGGGGATTAGTCATAGATCAGACCAAGGTAGGATTGGTGCATTGGGGTGTTCAGCCCCCATTCTCCACCCCCCAACCTTTGGGGAGGTTATCTGGGGGGGGGCCTAGAGGCTCAACTCTCCTTGTACCTTGTCCTTTGCATCTCCTTATCTGCATCCTCCATGGTACCTTTTACAGTTCCAACAGTGAATGGAAATGTTTCTCTGAGTTCTGTAGCCACTGTGGCACATTATTCAAGCCCAGTGCTGACTTATAGCTAATTGAAAGCAACCTAGGGTTTAAAACTGGCATCTAAAGAAGGGACTGTCTTGTGGGACTAAGCTTTCAGCCTGGGATCTGATGGTACAAGCCCATTCACAGTATCAGAACTGAGCTGGTGCCTGCCTCCATGCTGATTTCATGCTTGGTTGTGAGGCAGGACATCCCCCACCCTCTGGCCCTACATGTTTGATTGGGCAGAGGCCTATGTTGTGGGAATATATAGTACAAGCAGTTTGGTTTGCCCTGTATCCTTAGAGGTACTCTGCAGGACAGTTGGGGACATGACAAGCTGAACCCATACAAAGCCACAGTCCAGGAAGTTTAGAAACCTCTGACATGCAGCCTCAACCAGGTAGTAGAGAAAGGAAATTGGGCAGAAGCCATGAGAAAGAGATGAGTAGTGGGTCCCGTATTTGACCAGTTCCCCATGCCCTGGACTGTCTCAGTTTCTAAGGCAAAAGCCCCGATCTCCAGCAAAATTAGGTCTGTGTTTCTTACACCTGAAACAGTGGAGAAGCACTGAGATACTTTAGTGCTAGGGAAATAAAATGTAGCTACTTTGAACACGCTCAGAACTCACGAATCCTGTAGCACCAAAGGTCCCCAGAGCCCTGTGATTGGGATGTGCCTTTCATTCCTATGGCCCCAAGCAAATAATTTCATCTCCCTGAGACTCAGTTCCTCCTTTGAGATGGCTGTATGTTGGTGTGTTGTGTGTTTAAGTGTTTGTGAATTGGAAGCTTGGTTTGGAGCGTGGTGATGAGGAGAACCTACTTTAAGAAGGAGGGCCTAGAGAAGGTCTTCAGGTAACTAACTGCTCACATGTCACTGGGGAGGATTATTGTAGTTTTCTTGGGACCCCAAGTTAGTTCTAGAAAGATCAAGCTGTTCCTATGTCCCCCTTGCACTGTAGCTCTCTGTCCTCACTGTGTGATTCTGCTCACACTTTCTCCCACCCTCATGAGGCTGTCTACCACAAAGTGATCAGCTGGGGCTGCCCTCACCGGGGTTGGCTGTTTGGACTGTTGGCCTCCCAAACTGTGAGCCTCTTTGCTTCACTAAGTGTCCAGCTTCAGGTGTTTCATTATAGGGAATTTGATGAGTATAGTTATAGGGAATTTGATGAGTACAGTGACTCATGTCACTTCTGGGATTCAAAACAAACAAACAAATCAACCAAAAACATGATCTTCTAAGAAAAGTTCTTCTTCCAATTAGATTAGAAAAGGAGGCAGTCTACAAGGAGAACAACTGTGGTCCAGAGTCAGGGACCTTGCATTGAGTTCTGCCACTCGCTGGCTGGGCAAGCACAGCAGCTCGCTTGCCTACCTGGGATTAACTTATGAGACAAGGAATTTGATTTATTCTTTTTTTATTTTATTTTTTTTTGGTTTTTCGAGACAGGGTTTCTCTGTGTAGCTTTGCGCCTCTCCTGGAGCTCACTTGGTAGCCCAGGCTGGCCTCGAACTCACAGAGATCCGCCTGGCTCTGCCTCCCGAGTGCTGAGATTAAAGGCGTGCGCCACCAACGCCCGGCTGATTTATTCTTATTATAAGGGCATTTTCGTTACAAATTCTGTGACTTCTTAAGACCTCTATACACCTTACAGTCTATGATTCCAATGGCCTTTTATATCTGTGCTTAAAATTCTTTAATATTTATATGTACAAATGCATATATGGAAATGTCATAATAAAACCTACTATTTTTATTTATAATTAGTTTGTTCTGATAAAAATCTTTGCCCCCGCCCTGTTTTGAAACATGGTATTTCCTTCTCTATGAGGGAAGAGCCATTGAGACACTGACCTGGCCTTTCCTCCATACCCACCCTTTTCCCTCATAACTCCCCCCTGTTTCTCCCTTCGGGGAGATAGAGTGGCTTCTCTGTTGGTAAATGTTAAGGAAATTAGCAAATGGGCAAAGATCAGCTCAGGGTTTCTTATTGGAGGCAGATCTGCTTGCAGAAGGTGAGATTTTCTTGAGTCTGGAAGTCAGGCTTTCCGGGTGGACAGTGTCTTCTCCCTCAGCAGCTGTAAGTCAAAGCCTTGTTCTTTGAGTCAGCTTCATTGAGGATACAGGTGACTACTGTGGCTCTCCATCTGCCCTGGTCTTCTCACACAGCCTTTGATTTTTCACCAAAGCTATATCCCTTCTCCCAGCACTAGGGTGATTAGCCATCCTGGTTGGTCTGGGACCAAGGGCTTTCCTGGGATGAGAACAGGGTGAGAATGAGGACAGTCCCACATGGACCAGTATGGTGGCCGCTCTCTCAGGCACAGAGGAAGATAACCGTTTCTCTGTCTCCCTTGCAGATGGATAATAACAGATGAATGAGAACTCCCCAATGGGATGCAGATGGAAGTAAGGTCCTGAAACATCTCTTTCAGCCTCCCTGCCCACTTGCCTCTCATTTACATGCCTGAAGATGGAAGTCTCTAAGGTGGTAGGGCCATTTATTGACAGGAACCCAAGTCCCTGTATGCTCTGCAGGAGAAAAGACCCATCTCAGATATGGTGAGAAGAGTGAATCAAGCTTGAATTGCATTAAGCCCTTCAGTCTGGCTGCTCTGGGTAGAACCTAAGCTCTCCCACTCACCAGCTGGGTATGGGTGGAACAGTCAGGGAACTGCTGTGAGTCTTGGTTGTTTGAGATGTTAGATCGCCGCGTAGTCAAAATACCCAGTGGTGTCGTAAGGATGAAATCAAAATATGCACATAGAGTTTTAGCGGGGAGGTTGGCGCTGGCAAGCACTCAATAATGCCAGAAGGCACTTACTAACGTAACAAGAGCAAAATACATTAGCCCCTGTGCTGCCCTTCCCCAAATGCAGCTCTTTGGAGGCTGAGGCATGTCCTACACTTCCTAAAGCATTATAAAGGTTCTGTGGCATGTGCCAGCTCATCTGGATCGTGCAGTGGGATTCACAATAGGCCTTTGCCTTAACTAGCCTTCTCTTTGGCCTACAACATTTTTTTCCCCAAAACTGGAACCGTTTGGCCAAAGTAAAATATGTCCAGTGATAGTTTAATGTTAAGGTTTTTTTTTTTAATTTAAACCTAGGTCCCTATAAAAGTCACAGTTCTAGT
The DNA here is from genome assembly GCA_902168325.1 of Peromyscus nudipes. Classification (NCBI taxonomy): domain Eukaryota; kingdom Metazoa; phylum Chordata; class Mammalia; order Rodentia; family Cricetidae; genus Peromyscus; species Peromyscus nudipes. The sequence goes on from CABHPH010122073.1 coordinate 5,138, forward strand.
TTTGACTAAATTTTCACAAATATATAAATAATCCTTATTATTAAAAACTAGTCAAGCAGTGATGGTGCACGCCTTTAATCCCAGAAATCAGGAGGCAGAGGTAGGCAGATGTCTGTGAGTTCGAGGCCAGCCTGGGCTACAGAGTAAATACCAGGACAACCAAGGCTACACAGAGAAACCCTGTCTCAAAAAACCAAACCAAACAAACAAACTAAACTAAAAAAAAAAAAAAAAAAAAAATCAAATTTGCTCTGGTGGTTTATATAAAGGGAAGGGTGCAGTTATACAATGAGTGTAAGCGTTTAAAGTGTTCTCATTATTTCTGGGTGATTCTGGAATTTTCATTGTTTCAGATAAAGTAGTGAGGTCACAGTGATGTTTTCATGGTGTTATTTGGGACAAGGGAGTGAGCCTTCTACATCCTATCCTAAAACTGTATCTGAATCTTTCCCCATCACAGCTCTTGGCCAACCTACCCTTCAAACGGGTGGACAGATCACTGCACCCCTCTCTTCTCAAGGCCCCTTGTTTTCTGTATGTTAGTTGAACAGAAAACTATTTGTATTGAAAAGTAGCTCGTGCTAACTTGCCCTGGTGATGGGGTATGCTTTCTAGGCTGGAAGGGCTTAAGTGGGGGTACATACCCCCCTAAGCCCACCTCCACAAGACAGGCAGACCGTAAACACCTGTAGGAACGATAAGTATGAGCAAAGAGAAGAGGGAGAGGCTGTGGAGGAAAATACAGAGAGCCTCTTCTGTAGGGTGGTGAGAGGAGGTGTCTCTGAGGAAAACTTGAGGGAAGAGAAGAAGCGGGTCCCAGGAAGAGCCCTGGAAATTAAGTCTCAGACCGGAGGTGGCGGGAGAGTATGGCAAAGCGCCGAGGCAGGGTGAGCAAAGGAAGGCGTGGTCTAGGAAACACAGCTGGGGCATGCAGGGGATGTACAAGGACAGTGTCGAGGCCACGGTGGGGCATGGAGGTGGTCCACGGTGGGACACGGGGGGGGGGGGGCCCACGGTGGGGCATGGGGGATGGTCCACAGTGGGGACATAGCCGAAGAGGCTCAATGGGAAGTTTAGGATTGGATCTCACTTACTTTCTTCAATTTATGCGGAGAACATGGGTATAGTGGGGCCAAGTGCAAGCAGGAGAAAATCAGGAAACAATGTAGTGGGTCAAAGAAAGTCAGATGGAGGCGGCTTCGTGAGGCCAGTGTCAGCAGAGCCCTCAGGAGGAAAGTGGGGTAAACCTAGAGATACATAAATAAAAATATCTCATAGTTAGATCAACGTTTTCTAAGTTATGAGAACTGAGCATTTTCGGGCCCATACTGGTTCCAGGAAACACACTTACTATAGAGTAAATAATGGCTCACTCTTCCAGAGACATGTAGATGAGACATGTATTTTCCATTGACTCACCACATCTGGACAGAAGAGAATGCCTACCCTAACCCTAAACATAGGAACTCTGAGGTGCTGAGCCATTGTCCTGTCCGGAAAATGAACAGAGTCTCAGTCACACGGCATTAAGCTTGGGTATGTGCGGCTGTCTTCAAGCAGGCTGGCCAGTACCGGGAAGTGGGAGGAAATTACACTCTCAGGTTAGTCTTACTAACTTCCTCCTTGGGCACTGGATGCACGGGGAGGGTTCTGTCATAAAGATGCATCAGGTCGTGTGGGGGGAGGGTGCACTGACTGACGCTGATACGTGTCTACCCTTAGTGTTTTAAATCACCTGCTGTTGTAGTAGTCTGTATCAACATAGCTCGCTACAGACAAAGCCAATTGATGAAAGTCCCCTTCAAGAAAATTCTTAGGGAAATGGCTTTATTTGGTGATATAAATACAAAACCTCACCACAGTAGGCCTCATAATGTATTGAAAGTTCTTGGCAACAATTTAAACAGGATTTAAATAACCTTTAAAATCAATCTATAGTAGCTAGAGTCTGTTCTTTAGATGATGAGTTAATAGATATAGTCACATATTATATAAGCTATATAGAAAGTTATACATAGCTTTGATTTTAATCCACTAAGGAAAAGAAATCTCAGTGCCTTCCATTCTCAAATTTTTTTAAAACATTTTATCTATTTAGACTTATTTTATTATTATTTTGTGTGTATGAATGTTTTGCACCACACCCATGCCTGATACCCAAGGAGGTGGTGAGCTTCCACGTGGGTATTGAGAATCAACTGGGCCCTCTGCAAGAACAACAGGCGCTCTTAACCACTGGGCCAGCTCTCCAGGCTCCCTTCTCAAAATGTACTTCCACTGCTTCTCAAGTCCCTGGAATCTGTGGCCTGCTAGGACATGGGACTAGATGCCAATTATGGTTAGGTGATTAAGAAGTTTGAATGAGGAGAAGCCAGAGGGAGGAAGGCTTGTCCTTTGGAGGCAAAACAAAAAAGCTGGTCCATTTTGAAGTGGTTTTTTTTTTTTTTTTTTTTTTTTTGGCAAAACAGTTCTGTCTTTTTGTCTGTCTTTCTGCCTCCCTGCCTATCCACCTCTCTCCCTCTCTCTCTTTCTCTCTCTCTTCTACCTATGATTAAAGGATGTATTTTTAAAGAAGACTAAAATAATGCTTAGTAGGTAAGAAAATTTATTTTAATACCTAAAACTTATGAAGAAAATACTACCCCAGGATATAGAAGATGTTTCCAAAAGGTAACCAAAATGGATGTTGTGGTTAAATTATTAAATAGGTGCTGATTTAAAGCATTCAAACAATTTAGAAGTGCACAAACAAAAGTGAATTTCCTTCCTTATTTCTCAGACCTCGACTCCCACCCAAGGTAAATGCTTCTGTGTGCCCCTTAAATTATTGCAGATTCTTTTCCAACAACAGTCAAATAGCACATAGTTCAAAAAATGTGGATTACTCTGGCCATATTGTTCTATAAATGGCTTTATTGGGTGGCCATTGTTCTATGTCAGTAATTGAGGAGCTACCACATGCTTTTTAATGAAATCATCATCAAGCTTTGGATGTATTTATTTTACCATTCATGATCCTGTGGGTAAACACAGAGAAAGTTACTTTCAAATACACAAGGTGTCTAAGTAACAGAATTTGCTATGGTAGGTTATTACATGAAGGCTTTAAAAAGAATGATAAACGCCTGGCGTTGGTAGCGCATGCCTTTAATCCCAGCACTCGGGAGGCAGAGCCAGGCGGATCTCTGTGAGTTCGAGGCCAGCCTGGGCTACCAAGTGAGCTCCGGGAAAGGCGCAAAGCTACACAAGAGAAACCCTGTCTCGAAAAACAAAACAAAACAAAACAAAACAAAAAAAAAAGAATGATAAACACTGGGTTTCTTGAGAACCGAGGCCTGAAACATGAAGGAAGTCATCAAGCTTGGTCTGTTCTCTTCTCAGCCTGGTGTCTTCCCTCACGGGTCCAGTGAGTGTGACGGTCCCCTGCGGGAAGGAAAGGCCATCAAGAGGAGGAAGAAGCTTGTTGTGGAGAAAATAATGGAAGGAAAAGAGGCAGGAAAGTGATGACCCACAGGGGAAGAGGCAAGAATGAGGGAGTGGAACATTTAACAGGAGGCACCTATGTCCCCACGGAGGAAGTCACAGGGGCATGGGGCACTCCGAGCGCCAGGCCATACATGAGATCATGGGGTCCATTTTTCCCCAAGGATAATTTGTTGCCAAAATACAATTTAAAGGCCAAGCCAGAAAGTTTCCACATAGGAAGGACATTGCAAACTGTGATTAAGTCCTGGGGATGGACTCAGAAGTGACAAGATGCAGCTCAGAATAAAAAGGCGTGTTGTAAGGGAAGGGACTGGTTTTGCACAGTTGGACTTTGGGGCCCCCAGCTCATTTTACTGCCAAATCTTGTTCAGTTTTCTTCAGCTGGGAGACTCTAATTTGCATATGGAGCCCCATATGGAAAGAATCTGAAAATAATTGTTCTCAATTTTTCAGTAAAGGGGAGATAGGAATTGATACGTAGGATAAATTCATCATACTTGTGTACAGGACAGAGCTCCAATGAAAGCCTGTGTAGAAGACAATTGTGTAAACAGTCTGCTAAGGGGATGTAGTTTTATTCCAATTACCGAAACCTAAGCAGGAAGATTCTATCTATTGGCCACTTAGTATTCTGGATCCTCTTCTAGGTGGGTAATTCTCGTGACTAAAATAGCACAGTTCTAAGTGGGCCACGGAATGTCTGGATGGTATTAGGGCGGATGGCAAACATTGCTGACCTGGTACCAACCTGAAACCAGAGTCAGCTAATGCCCTCTTAGTGGGAAGAAGCCCATTCTGCTAGGAAAAAGAGGATCCAGACTTTGGTGGCAAAAATTGACCGCAATAAAATTAAAATACGTAATCTCTTTTCAGCACTTGGCTTTTAATTAAATGAACAAAGTGAAGCCATTCTTTTGGGCTTAAGAGTTAGCATTTCAAACAGATCAGCCTATGAAATATGAGAGTCTGAAGACGTTGCCTAACATTGTCCAGCTTGAGGCTGGGCACTGATGGAAGCCAGCGTATCCTTTAAAGTCTGTTCAGAGCTTTAGGTGCTCAGTTGTTAATCGAGGGTAAATGATGTCGGGACAAAGCAGTAATAGGATTTTGACACCATCCTTCATGATGTGAGCCTTCTCAGAAATGAAGAAATGCTTAACAAACTGAGGTGGGCTCATAGGTTCAGACACCAGTCAATAAGGTGAAGATAAACTCTGCAGAGGTGAAACTTAAAAACTCTTGAACATGTTGTGTGTCCATTGTAGGTATCCAATTATTCCTTAGAATTTTATTTTTATTTGTATGTATTCAAGTGAGTCGGTATGTATATGCACATGTGTCTACAGGTGCTTGAGGAGACCTGCCGAGAGTGTCAGATCCCCTGAAGCTGGAGTTACAGGTGCTTGTGACTGACCAGATGTGAACGCAGGTCCTCTGGAAGAGTAGCAAGCACTATTAACTACAGAACCACCTCTCCAGCCCTTCCATTATTTTACTTTATTTTATGCTTTAAGACTGAGTCCTATGACATACCCTTGGCTATCTTGGAACTCACTATGTAGACTAGGCTGGCCTTGAACTCACAAAATGAGCTTCTGCCTCCCAAGGTTAGGGAGTAAAGGTGTGCAACACTAAGTCCAGCTACTTCAATTGCTTTCAATAAATAGCAGGGTTATGTAACCAGCACCACAGGTTTTAGAACTCGTCGTTACCTTCTCTCTCTGACAGTAAATTCCCATTTGGCCCTTAGCTCCAGGCAACCACTAATCTAGTATCTGTCTCCACACATGTAAATAGAATACAGTGCCCAACATCCTCCTCTGTGATCTGCCTTCTTTCAGTGAGCATCGTGTTTGGCTGTTAGGAATACCTCGGTGAGCATTGTATACAAGTCCTTGTACAACAGCTTAATCTTAAATTCTCTGAGGCACATACTTCAGAATGGATGGCACTTGTGTTAGTCTGTTCTTAAACTAGCCAACTGTTTTCCGAGTGGTGTACCATTTCCATCCCCACCACCGAGATCTGAAAGTTGTCATTTTTCCAAGTCCTGTTCAACACTTGCTATTGCCTTTCTTTTTGGCTAGTGGGTATGAAAAACATAACCAGTGAGGCTGGAGAGATGGCTCAGTGGTTAAGAGCACGTGGTGATCTTGCCGAAGACCAGGTGCCGTTTCCAGCACCCACATGGTGGCTCACAACCATCCATAACTCCAGTTCCAGGAAATCAGATGTCCTCTTCTGGTTTCTAAAGGCACCAGGCCTACAGGGGATGCACAAATACATAAGCAGACAAAACCCTCATACAAACAAAAATAATGCTTCTAAAGAGATAGGCGTGGCTTTAACTTGCATTTCTCCAACGTACATGCTCTTATGATTATTAGAAATCCCTGTATCTTATTTAGTGAAATATTTATTTAGATCTGTTGACCGTTTTTTGATTGGAGTATTTTTCTTATTGTTGAGTTATGAATTATTTAAATGCTGTGGAAACCTGCCCCTTATTAGATATATAACTTGGAAATATTTTCTCCCAGTGTATGAATTTTCATTTTCTTAGCAGGGTTTCTTAAAATGCAGAAGCTTTTTAAAATTATTCCTACTTTATGGATTTTGCTCTCAATGGGGCCAGCTCTCCTTTTGCTTCTAACCATTCTCCGTGAGCTGTGGTGTGGAAACATACATTCTCCTCTGTCGTCTTTGCTTTATCTCTGAATGAAAATAAATAAATAAATAAATAAAAAAGGAAGGACCTGACTGCTCCTAGGTGTGGAGGAGGAGAAAGTTTACTGTAGATAAAAGGGAGGGCATAGCCAGAGGCAGGGACGTCTGGGAGAGTCCAGAGTGGACATGACCCTGAGCCATGAGAGTAGAGTGGGGAGAAGGGGGAGGGGGAGGGGAGAGGGAAGAGCCAGGAGAGTACAGGGTAGACAAAAGGGCGGGTAACCAAAATGCTTGGGTTATATAGAGAAGGGCAGCTGGGGGAAGGGCAGCCCAGCTCCTGGGCTGGAGAAGTTTAGGGTACAGGACAGGGTATGCCAGTCACACCCTTTAACAGGCAGGGCCTGGGGGATGCTGGGAGAACCTGGCAGCCAGGCCCGCTTTGGTATGTTAAATAGGCACCTCAGTTAGCCATTTGTCCTGAGTTTGGGACCTAACATCTCAGCCTTTTTGTTGGTAATAAATGATGAGGGGCAACACAATCTTTTCTATGACTACTTCCTGCTGACATTGAGGTGTCATTGTTGGGGACCCAAGAAAGCTGAAATGCTGGTCAAGGCTGGGAAGAGCAGGCTGTTTCACTCGATGTCCAGGTCCAGGCTCTGCAGGAGCATCTGGGGCTAGGGAAGTACAGACTTGTTGGAACAGTCTGTGAGGCTGGACCATGGGGCTGGCCGCTCTGGAGCCATCTAGGACACAGGGGCTCAGGCTGGTTGGGAATTTGGTCAGCAGCATCTAGGGCTGGTGAGTTTGGAGCAGTTTGCAGTCTGGTTGGTTGGAAATCTACTGGAACAGATATAGATCAGACAGAAGGTAAAGTTAAAGAGTTTAGGGTAAAATTTTTTATCTTGGGTGTACATTTGAAACTTCCAAGCTCACAGTCCTGGTAGTTGGGGTAGGGAATTCCCAAGACCAGGAAAAGGAGGAGAAATCCCATCCTCAGGTACAGGCAGTAGGCAGGGAAACTCAACTTCTGTTGGTTGACAGAAGTACTTACTTGGAGTCCATTTGACCTATGAGAGATGAATTCAAGTCAGTTCCCTGAAACTTACAAGATTTTTTTTTTAAGTTTACACAAAGAGTTTTAGATATGTTAGCATTCCTACTGTTTGTGATCTGTACTAAAATCCACATTGTAGAAAAGGCAATAGACTCACGCCTTGGAGTCAGAGTAAAAGCTTCAGAACTCCAAAAGTGATTTGGGGTTAAAAGTACCTGTGAGCTTACCGCCTTTCAGAGTCTGGGAGCAAGGTAAACTTTTCTCAGCTGAGACCTAGGAAAATGAGGCTTGAGGCCTGGTTTTTACGTATGAAGAAGAGGCATCTGCAGCCTTGGGGGAGGAGCTGGTGGTATGCTTGCTGCTGTTAAAGCTATAGTTAGTCAATATCATCAGAGATCTGAGAAGGATAAATTACAGCAGGAGGTATAATCCAAATAGCGTATGTATCCATTAAAATGATGGAGACTTACCTACTACCTAGACGGTTGCCCTGGGCTTTAATGGTCTTGATGGTTTCATTGGGGCCAGTGGTCACAGGTCTTCAGCTCTCATATAGGACAGCATTTCAGCTGTCACATCAATAAAGCAGTACCGGTCTTTGAATGCCAGCCCCAGATCTGAGAGATTTTCCTGTGGAAGAGGACCTTGGGGGACTGACCTTACTTTGACCAGTCAGAGCAGGGCAGTCAACCCAGAAGTGCTACAGCTTGGGCAGAGCCCTGGCAGGAGTCGAACCATGGGGCAGCTTTGCCCAGTGGTTAGTGTTTCCATAATTGAGGTGGAGTTGTTGTGCCCCATCTTTCTTCTTTGGAGACCTTTGGGTTCCCACTAGGAGAATTTTTGTACTTTGTTCTTTCATCAAACTTTTTAAATGCCATATTCAGTATCTCTCTCAAGAGTTCGGGGACCTGAGTTTAGGCTTTACTTTGAAAATAAATTAACTTGTGTGTATTAATTATCTTTAACAGTTTAAGTTGGTAGCTTTTATAAGACAAGAATTTTACAGTTCTATCCCTGTTAAGTTTGAGCTTTTAAATTCTGAGTTCAAGATTTAATTAAAGATCCCTTAGCATAAAAATAAAGCTTTAAACCATAAATACAGTAAAATTTAAACCATAAATACAGTCCATGGAGAGACTTGATATTTTCCTGTTCCTTTTATAGTGCACCATTACAGAATATCACAGTTTCTTGTATGACTCAGTTTATCTAAATAGCTAGAGCTTAACAGAGTGAGCAAAGACCAAAGAAGCTATACAAATACTACTGTGAACCTGAGTAAATCTTAGCAATTTATAAACCTTACTTATCAAATATATGTTGTTACTTATCTAAATTGTCTAGAAGCCTGGTGTTGAACAGTTAGTAAAGACATAAGTAGTTATGTGTAAATGTCTAAGTCTGCTTTTGTTACTCAGACTAGACCTTTATAACATCAAAATTTTTATCATCATACAAAAATCCATTCCAATCTGAAATATTCTGGAGACCTGTTGTGTGCTTAGTCTAAAAGGAGAAGCAGAGAGCTGAGAAGGACTGAAAAGTTATGTAGGTGTTGCCTTCGTTGGTTTATACTATGCGGCTATCATAAGATGACGGTGAAGTCACATGGCATGTACCCTTTAACCTTGCTAAAGATGGCTTCCAGCCATGTGGCTATTATTTAAAATATCTATTTTTTTTTGTAGATCTATTTTTAAACAAGAGTTGAATCTAAGTTACATTTACGGTATACTCTCCCCCTTTTTGTTTTTTCTTCCTTTCTTTCTCTCTTTTTCTCTCTCTCTCTTTTTCTCTTTCTTCATTCCTTCCTTCCTTTCTTTCTTTTTTTTTCTTTTTGGAGACAAGGTTTCTCTGTGTAATAGTTCTGGCTGTCCTGGAATTTGCTTTGTAAATCAGGCTGGCCTCTCGAACTCACTGAAATCCACCTGCCTCTGTCTTCCAAGTGCTGGAATTAAAGGTATGTGCCACCACTGCCTGGCATTTGCTGCTGCTGCTGTTTTCTAGAAAGGGTTTCTCTGTGCAGCCCTGGCTGTCCTGGAAGTCACTTTGTAGACCAGGCTGTCCTCAAACTCAGAGATGCACCTGCCTCTGCCTCCTGAGTGCTGGGATTAAAGCTGTGTACAACGTACAACCACACCTGACTCAGTGTATTCTAAACAAGAGTTGAATCACATATGTAGTATGTTGTAGCAAATTAAGATTAACCATGTATAGATTTTTTAATTATAAACCTTTATATATAACAAATAAGTTTTAAGGCAAATTTTTGTTACAGATTTTATTAGCAGAGCACAGAGAAACTGTAGAGATAAAGATTTTTAAGAGTGGGAAGTATAAGACGTATAGAGCTGAACAAGTTTAGATATTAAAGATTTGGGGATCATTTGTTTGTACAGTGGCAGAGGCTGTTACTATACGAGAGAATTTGAAAATTGAATGCGCCAATCTTCAACCATTGATTGATCTGTGTTGAGGTCAAGTTGTTTGTACTAATAAAACCTGAGTCCATGGAAGGAGAGAGAAAAGGTCGAAAAGCAAAAATTCCACAGGGGAAAATTTCTACAAGCACCAAGAGGGAGCTGTGAGAGAAAGAATGTGTAGTGGCCCAGACAGGTGCGGGCTCAGAGGCAGGAGGAGCTGTGCCCGAGGGAGGCGAGGCTGAGGCAGGCTTAAGGAGGAAACAGAGCAGGCAGCTCCAGGGGTGGAGAGGAAACTTTAGGAGGGAGCTGAGAAACTGCCCGTGGGAGCCAAGAGATAGCATAGCAAGTCTGCAGTTCCTAAGGAGAGGCCAGAGGAAGATGGCTGAGCTGGGGTGGATGAAGTGTCTTTGTCACAAGAATTTCCATCCAGGGCATCCCCCAGCAGAGGGGGAAACTTGTCAAAGAGAAAAATGTTCCAAATCACAGAGGAAAGCTGTCCCTTCCCACGTGACCAGGGCCCGAGTAGGACGAGAGGAGCTTCCTGGTACACTGAGGTGGCTTTTGTGGTAATAGTGGACAAAGCAGGCGGCTCAGGGTGACACTTAGCCAGCAGAGAGAGCAGGGCAAAGGGGAGATGGATGGTGAATGTCTTTAGTAGAGACGCCCAAATGGGAGTAGCAGGCCAGAGCCAAGAGGTGTGGGATGAGTGCCCGTAGCCGGGGTGGGGAGGTGGGGGGGGTGCCTTGAGAGGGTGTGGAAGGCTCTAGGAGTCAGAGAGACACTTATAGGGATGGACAGAGAGAAATGGTAAGAGCCTGGAGAGGGGAGAAGTAGCTGAGAAGGTGGACTCTAGAAGTGGGGGGTCAAATTTGATGGATGGCAGGAGCCTCAGAAACAAATGATCCATACGGACATTAGGAGAGGCAGATCAGCAGCTTGGTTCAGGGAGGCCGAGTCCCCAGGCAGGGAATTCATATATGCCAATCCTGGGTTTTGGCACCAGATGAATGATTTAGAAATCTCCAAAGCCGCTCAAAAGTATTTTGCTGAAGAAAAATAGAGTTTCAGATGGTCAGAGTGCAAGAACTCACTTTGGATAAGGGATCAGGGGAGCTAAAACGCAGCACACAATGTATTATATGGGGAATGCTGCACCAAACATAAAGTTAAATTAATACCAACAAGAAGATGAAGGCAGAGAAAGGAAGGATGTGGGTAACATTCAGCATTATTGATCCTTTCTGGGGATAACTGGAAAACATCAGAAGCCTTTTGGAAGACCTTGAGTCCAAGAGGGTTGACAGTAGTGCAATTTCCTCACCCCTTGGCTCTCTCATCTTTTTTTTTTTATCCCCCCCTCCCCCATTGTCTGGGATGAGAATGGTTCATAAATTATAAAAAGGGAGGGAAACCATGGTACTCAGTATTATATAAAGCAAACAGGGATGTATTAGTCTGTTTTTTGTTACTATAACAAAACATCTGGGGATGAGTAACTCTATAAGGAGAAGAGGCTTATTTGCCCACACCTGGTTCTGGAAGTGCGTGGTGGAGAGGCTGCCCTGGGTGGTAGCTTCTTGTGTCCAGTGCCCCAAGAGAGCAACAGCTCCACATGGCAGTGTTTTTTCTTTTGCTTGTAAAGCCACCAGGATTCTGTCTCCACTTAATGAATGCATTGAACCACGGTCTTTCCCAGAAGCCCCATTTCTAAACATTACATTCAGGTTAAGTTTCCACCCTCTTAAAACTTCTCAATAGGGACTGGGTTTTTACACACACACATTATTGGGTGACACTCAGATCATACTTGTGGTGTTCAAATGAGAAATATCTCCCATAGGCGCATCTATTCAAACACTTGATTCTTAGTTGCTGGCACTGTTTGGGACTGTTAGAAGGTGGAGCCTTGATGGAGTAGAAACATCACTGATAGCCTGGTCCCCACTTCCTGTTCTCTCTCATCCTGTGTGTGGATGAAAATGTCACCAGCCAGCTCTCTGCTCCTGATGCCATGCTTTCCCTGAGGGGTTCTCTGCCTTCCCTGCCATTATGGATTCTCTGTCTCTGGAATCATAAGCTAAAATGAAGCCCTTAGAAGATAAGATGCTGAAAGAAATGTGGATAATAGAGGCCTGGGTTGTGGGTTTAGAGGGGAAAACCTCTATCAGAAACAGCTCCAGGACTCTCATGATAATTTCGTGTGTGTGTGTGTGTGTGTGTGTGTGTGTGTGTGTGTGTGTACACATATACACACATATACATATATGGCTGTATTTTGCCATCTCTGGAGAATTTGTGTGAGGCTGAATTTAAAAGCATTGGACTAAATTCTTTGACAGAGGACATTCCAATACAGCATAAAATTGAGTCTGTGGGGAGGTGCTTACTGATGACTCTTCTGCAGGTTTACAGTGAAGAAGAGCAATAAGTGGGGCAGGAAAAATGTGCAGTTTGGAAAGGGAAAGAGCACTAGGAAGCTTAAGGTCATGTACTGGAAAGGAGGCTGTCATTGTACAAGGGAAGCCTTCTGAAGCAAGAGGGAAGGTATGCATGTGTGTGTGTGTGTGTGTGTGTGTGTGTGTGTGTGTGTGTGTGTGTAATTTTACAGAGTGTCGGACTTGCCTTGAGTCTAAGAAAAAACTTGGGGCTTTTGAACAGTTAAAGATGATGGGGTCTTTTGAGGTTGGACCAGATGCATTTTTGCATCATAAGATCTCAATGAGCCAACGGAGGCCGGGGGCAGAATGTGGTTTGAATGAGAAATATCCCCCATAGGCTCATGTGTTTAAAACAATTTCACCCCTGGTTGGTAGAGCTGTTTGGGAAAGTTGTGGGAGCTTTAGGAGGTAGAGCTTGTTGGAGGAAGTGTGTCACTAGGAGTCAGCTTTGAGTCTTTGATGGCTTGGTTGCTCCTTCTGTTCTTCCTTTCTCTGTGTTTCCTGTGTGGATGAAGATGTGATCAGCTAGCTTCCTGCTCCCGTCACCGAGCTTTCCCTGTCATGATGGAGCCTATCTATCCCTCTGGAACCATAAGCCAAAACGAACCCTCTCCTCCCTAAGTTGTTTTTGGTCATAGTATCTTATTACAGCAGGATGTGTACAATTGGCAAATTTCCTGACTCTGTCCCCAGCTAACTAAGTTATCTCAGGACACTTTATCTCCAAATGTTGCTTCTTTCCCTTTAAAATGAAGCAGTGATTCCACACTGGGAACAGCAGTGGAGATATGCTTCTGAATGTGCCGTTGCATATCAGGAACCCAGCAGAGAACCACGCAGATTCAGGAAAATTCTGTACCAGAGTGCCTGCAGGTGGAGTTACCTTGTGCTGGCATCTGCTCCGGAAGACCTGCAAGGAACACAATGACCTAGTAAAATTTTGGCATTGCTCCTGGCAACCAGATACTTGGAGAAGGACCCCAGCACCGTGCCCTTGCAGGGAATAGAGACTAGGGGAGGATCTGGGGGCAGAAGAATGTTTTTGTTCCTATCTTAAGTTTAGCTGTGGAGAAGCGAAGGATACTAGGAAGCAAGTAGAAGAGTTTCATTTAAGTTTGGGTCTTATCATTAGAAAAGAAAAACCTGGAAGAGTTTTATTAGTCAAATGAAGTCATTGCCAGGATAACGTCAGAGACTCTTTCTTGTTTACAATCCCACCACACGGGAGATTTCATTGTACAACTCTACTTGCCAGAAGAGCATCTAAAAGAGGCTGCAGAGTGACTAACGAGATACAATGTTGTCCACTCAAAGTTGACCAAATTGCACTTGGGAGAGAAAGCATTTTGAGTGATGTAAGAAAACAGGAATTAAAAAACTCCCACCTGAAGACACTGCCAGTACTTAAAAGCTCATATTAAATTGTTGTTGTTGTTTGAATTTTTTTGAGACAGGGTGTCTCTTTGTAGCCCTGGCTGTCCTGGAATTAGCTGTGTAGACCAGGATGGCCTTAACTTTCAGAGTTCCGCCTGTCTCTGCCTTCTGAGTACTGGGACTAAAGGTGTGCACCACCATATCCAGCTCACATTAAAAAAATATTAAAGACAAAATTAATTATGAAGGTAGACTGTTTTCACAGAAACCTAGTTAAAACAAACAAACAAACAAGAAACCAGAAACCCAGTAGAAGCTGAACGGGCTGGATAACTATTATGGTTCGTCCTATCTGGACACCCCTTGGGGGAGGGGGTAAGAAGGCCCCACATCAATGACACAGACATCAGGAGTCAGGTGAGAAGCAAGCAGTGGACTCATTTATTGTGGATATGGGGTGAACCTATATATCCCCTCCTGATTTCCCATTGGCAGTCAGAGATCCTCTTAGCTGTGTGGTCTCTTTCTCATTGGCCACCAGCATTCTGATGGTTGTGCATCACCAATCACCAGGTACAGTGGCAGACTCCAAGCTACTGCTCAGTGGGCAGTAGCTTGCACACATGCCTATGTGTACTACCTGGAACAGGGCAACTGCGGTTATATCAGGCTAGCTGGCTGCACTCCTCCTATAGATAACTTTGGATGGCAATGTCACACACAGCTGTGGGATGCAGAAAGAGATTTGTGAGTAGCTTATGAGAATCAGGAAGTTGACTGATCACCTAACCTGTGCTGTGGGATAATGCTTTTGTACACCGGTTTAATAAAACGCTGATTGGCCAGTAGTGAGGCAGGAAGTATGGGGGGATAAGAAGCAGACAAGGAGAATTCTGGGAAGGGGAAGGCTGAGTCAGGAGACGCCAGCCTGCCGTCCAGGAAGCAGCATGTAATGGCACACAGGTAAAGCCACGGAACACATAGTAACAGAAATGGGCTGAGTTTAAGTGTAAGAACTAGTCAATGGTAGGCCTGAGCTAATGGCCTAGCAGTTTTAATTAATATAAGCCTCTGTGTGCTTACTTGGGGGATGCGAGTGGGAGGGATTTGTCCCGACCGACGGCCAGCCGGGACACAGGAAAACTTTCAGCTACAAACCTGGGTTGACATCTGAGCTTGGAGCAATACCATGGTCCACAGGAGTTATGATTAAATAAATGGCATTGAAAGAGTATTTCTAGACACTAGCAGGTTCCTCTCCAATTCTCTGGGCCTGCAAATCTAGTTGTTAGCCCCCACCAGCTGAGACCCAGCAGGCAGATTTATTTGTGGCATACAGAATAGCTGTCAATGAGTTTTAAAAATGCATGCTTCATTCTTTGTGTGTGGCAGTGCATTAAAAAGCAGCAACTAGGGGGCTGGAGAGATGGCTCAGAGGTTAAGAGCGCTGACTGTTCTTCCAGAGGTCCTGAGTTCAATTCCCAGCAACCACATGGTGGCTCACAACCATCTGTAATGAGATCTGGCGCCCTCTTCTGTAGACATAATAAATAAATAAATCTTTAAAAAAAATAAAAAAAAATAAATAAAAAGCAGCAACTAAAATAATTTGGACATCCATGCCTGTGCTAGATCTTTTCTGCCTTTCTTTTCTGTCTCTTCCACTTACTACTCAACTCTAGAAGATAGGCTCGGATAGATGGTATCAACCCATCCATTGACCCCTCGACTCCTGTGAGGACCGAGATATCCCCACACTTTAGTGGGGGGGGGTGAGCAAAAGAACCCTAATGTAACAGGAGTCTTGTATGGTTTGCAGGTGGTGTGTGTGTGTGTGTGTGTGTGTGTGTGTGTGTGTGTGTGTTGCATGCATGGCTCTTTGCCTGCAGGTCATTCTCTATGTGTGAAGTAATAAGTTTTAGTGTATATTCCAGTAAGTGTAATATATATAAACTACAAAGAGTCTACACAGTGGCAAGTTATAAAGTATCTGTATAAGATGGAAACTGCTTATGATAACCAGAAACCAGAGCTGACATTTTGAAATACATCCTAGACTCTCCTTCTCATCTTTGTGTGTGTGTGTGTAAAACTACAATAACAACATATACAGATTTTGAAAATGTTCTACATGTATGAGGGGCAATTAGGAACCAGAATTTTCCTTAGTCTTTCATCAGTATAACTGCCCATTGGGGTGTTTTGTTTTGAAGATGGAGTTATGTTGCCAAGGCTAGTCTCAAACTTATCATCTTCCTGCTTCAGCTTCCTGGGCTCTGGAATTATAAGTGTGAACCACCATGTACAGTTCAAAGTGACATAACTTACCTTATTTCATAATAATCTGAATTACTTCTGTACTCGGCCTTCAAAGGGTAATGGTCACAGGACTTAGGCATGGTGTGTGCGCACACACATACACACACATACACACACACACACACACACACACACACACACACACACTACAAGCAAGAGCAGGGAGTGTTCCTTTAAATAGTATCACTCCCCAGCCTCTGATTCTCTCTCTGTCTGTCCTCTCCTTTTCAGGAAGCCATCACTAAAGAAAACTATACTTTACTTTTTTTTTTTTTGGTTTTTCGAGACAGGGTTTCTCTGTGTAGCTTTGGAGCCTTTCCTGGAACTCACTTGGTAGACCAGGCTGGCCTCGAACTCACAGAGATCCGCCTGGCTCTGCCTCCCGAGTGCTGGGATTAAAGGCATGCGCCACCACCGCCCGGCTTCTATACTTTACTTTTAAAGGAGTTTTTTAAAGCATTGGGCAGGAACTCTTTTCCCTTCTGAAGACTTTAAAGGGGTTCTTGAAGAAAAATACTGTGTTTACCACAAGAGTAACACGTAATTGTAAAGACTTCAAGCATGCCAGGTGTGGTGGCACACACCTGTAACACCAGCACTTGGCAGATGGAGAAAAGAGAATTACGAGCTCACCTATGCAGGCTTGTTTAAAAAAAAACCGACCCACTGCGAACGGTAATTCCTGGACAGAAGCTGTGTCCACAGAGATGATCGCCTGGCTGGAATTTCAGTACATAGAGATTGAGAGTGTTACAGGGTCAGAGGCTAGCTACCTTATCTTGGGCTATTCCAGCCCTCTGGAATAGCCATTCTTTGCCCACCTCTGTCTCAGAATTAACATCTTGTGATAAATTAAAAAAAAAAACTTTTTGCAATATATTAGCTTAACTGACCTCCCACTAACTCGAAAGCTATGAATGTCATCAGATGGCATCTTGGGCCTGTAGAAAATCTTCCCCATCTTGCTGTGTCCACCTCACCCATGTATCCACCCATGTATTCCAAACTTGCCCTGATTTGAGGCTTTCTTGTTCTGTAAAACTATCAAACTTCACCAAACTGCTTCCATATTGGGATGTGGAATTTGAGTTAACTTATGGTTAACTGTGTTCCCAGGCCATGATCACTCAGAATGGTCCCAGAATAAACTGTGTCTTATTCCCTCCAAGATGAGAGCTTCGGTTTTTGCATAAGCACAAACCAACAAAACACTTTAAGCAATAGAAAAATAGTTTAAATTAATGTAAAAACACCCTAATCTGCTCAATCCTTAACTCCAAACCACCCTAATCCCATTCCTAAGGAGCAATCATTGTTTAAACATATAGTAAAAATAACTAAATAAAGCATTGTTTTTAAGGTGAGAGAGAAGAAGAAGGAGGAGGAAGAGAAGAAGAAGAAGAAGAAGAAGAAGAAGAAGAAGAAGAAGAAGAAGAAGAAGAAGAAAGAGAGAGAGAGAGAGTATATCTTGCTCAATTAAAATCAGCAGAAAGAGATAGCACCTAAACAAAATGGATTCAAGTACAGAACGATGCTCACAAAATGGGAAGCGGAGAGGAAAGGAGGAAAGGTTAGAAGAACAAGACAGAGGAAATGCACCCACAGAGAGGAATTCAACTGGCTGGGGGGAGACGGAGAAGAGACTCAATATGACCAAGTTTTAAGAATTGAAACTTCCAGAGAGAAGTAGAGCCAGCGTGTGGTTCACGTCACATGGGACTGTGAGGGCTTCTGCCGGACATGATAGGGTCTCCTGCGGCTGGCAGTGGGATGAGAGCTGGATCTCATTGCTGGGTACGCGATTTTAACCACAGCTGGGCACAGTCTATCCAGTGGCGGAAAGGCAATAGTGGGACGGGCTGAAAGCAATTAGTAACCAGACGTTAGGCAGACAGGGACACATCCTGCCAGGCGATGCGGATGGCTTCCCTGGTACATTGTTGCTGTTTAATGGTTGAAGATGATGATTATGTTTACAGGGTGTGGCTAAGAAAGACGGAGATGTTTATCAAGTACTGCACACATGGAACTTTTACTGTTTGAATTTATGAGTACAACTTCTCACCGGTTATATCTTCTAAGGGGATTTACAAGTAGGTTTCTTTGGACTTCTTCCCCCAGATAACCCAAGCTAAAAGTAGTTTTAGAGCTCATTGCATTGGGATTGGGGCCCTACAGCCAGTTTGCATGAGCAAAGAATGCACCAAGATCCTGCTCACTTTCACAGGACTAATTGTGGGCTGCAGCCCATGTAGGAGAGACAGAAATCTTCTTTAAGGGGAAGTGGGAAGAAAAATGAGGAACAAAACTGCAAGAAAGAGGTAGAGGAGAGATGTTTGTGTTGGCTAACTTTGCGTTATTGGTTTCTGAGTGTGTTAAAAAGAATTAATAGATGGTGAGCGCATAGGAAGAGATAAAGGGGAGAGAAAAGAATGCTATTTTACCACCATTGCTGTTACATAGGTATTATTCAGGCCTGGAGATCATTCAGTCAGTGGAGTGCCACATGCATTCAGACCTGAGTGCAGAGCCCCAGAACCCATGCAAAAAGCTGGGCCTAGCAGTGCAGGAGGTAACCCCAGTGAAGCAGAGCTGAGGGACATGGAAGAACAGCCAATCCTTGAAGCTTGCTGGCCAGCCAGCCTAGCTGAATCCATGAGCTTCAGGTCACATGAGAGACCCTGCCTCAAAAAATAAACGTGGAGAATGATCAAGGAAAGACATCTGACGTTGGTCTCTACCCCTCTACATGCTTGCATGCACATATATGTGTATATCTGCACTTACACATGCATTCACACACACTAACAATCATGTACACCATACACATACAACATAACCTACATTTCCCACCCCCACCAAATAAAACAAACACCAAACTGAACTAGTGTTGCCCCAAAATTGGAAAATCGCCTTTCTTGGGTTAGGTGAACTAAAGTTAGGGGTGCCACCCTCCAAGTACCTTCCAAACAACCAAAGGAGACCAGAAGAATGTTAAGGGGGATTTTAATGAAACCGGAGCATAGGAAAACAACAGCTTGCTTTGCAAGAGGCAGGAGGGTAGGTGAACTAGGAAATTAACAAAGAACTAATTGCCTGTGTCCACCAAGTCTTTGTTCATCGGGGTTTTTACTGACCTGAGCACAAAACTGCATTCTGTCCAGGACTGTGTGTTCCTTGGACATAAAACTTTTGCTCCACTTCCCTTAGCTAACCTAGGAAGAAGTGATTAACCATGCCCAAGTGCTTTAACTTTGCAGCTGGCTAACAGCTGTTCTGTGGGGCTCAACACTTAGCACGGGTCTCCAAGAGAGGTGATCTCATTCGTTACCATGACTTTACAGTTTAGCTTGTGTTAGCTTTGGGCCAGGAATGAACAATTAATTCTGTTTACAGGTATTGGCTGACCCTTCAGTTTTGAGCCGACTTAGAGCCCCTGCTGCTGGTCGTCTCTGACTTCATAGCTACAGGCCCCAGGCTGCTCTTCTGGTTCATTTCTCACTAAGCAGCCATGATGAGGACTGCTTGTTACACTGTTAACAGTTGGAACTTTTGAGCTGCCGAGAGAGAACCCGCCTCCTTTGGCCATCCCAGGACTCCTTGCCTTTCCAACACCGGATTTCCATTTCCCCCACTTAAGTATAGGAACTAGGAAGCGAAAAGGCCTAGTACCCGGGAGGACATAGGCTCTCTTTGTTGTTTTTATCTGACTTCTTTTATAACCCTTTCCTCACTAAAATGTATTTCAACATCGGGTGAACACTTTGCTTTGGAAAGTTACCAGCCGGCATTTCCGTCTAGTTATCCTATAAATGGATGCTGAACCGAGGAGCAGCCAGCACCAGGAATTCAGAGCAAGCATTCCTCAAAATGAGCAGATGGAGGCCAGTGAACAGGGGTGCACACTGTAACATGGTGGGACAAAATTAGCTGTCTCCACCTGTAGTGCTCTGTGGCTGAAATGGGCTCAGACTATCAAATGGTCAGTTGATCTATTGGATACAAACCACACTCCTTCCCGCTTGTTTTATTTTCGTGTTCCGTTAATTTAGGCTGAGGCTAGCCTTGAACTCCTGGACTCAAGGGATCCTTCTCCCCAGTCTCTTGAATATCTAGGACTGCAGGCACAGGCCACCAAAGGGTCTCTTAAATGTATTTTAATTTTTTTTTAAAGGCCCACTTGCCTTTAAGCCTGTTGAACACCAAGAGTCCCTGTTGGAGTTAGACCTGTTCTGGTAGGAAGGGACAGCAAGACCATAGACACCCCCCAGCAGACTAGGCCAAGGGGAGGTGAGGAGCAAGACAGCTGTGCCTGTGGCTGCCCTCCTACCCTCTCTCTTCAGTTCCTTCCCCTTCATCCTGCCCCGCTAATCGCCTCTTCCTGCCTTCTTGGAATTCTCTCCCTTCCTTTGCCTGTTCAGCTGGTCCCAAATCCTCTGGATTGCCCTGGATACCCCATCTCTTCTCCCATCTTCCTCTGCACAGGCTGCAGCTGATCTGGAGCGGTTCTCTCTCCTCCTAGGTCCCAGGTCCTGTTCTTAGGGGAAGCCTCTTTCATGCAGATTTCCCAAAACTAGGATACTTGACTAGGACTACTGGTGGTAAACATTCCATCCTGAGTGTTTCCATTCTGTCTTGTAATTACCTGACAGCCCTCCCCCCATCCCCCCCACCTCCCCCACCCCACCCCCGCACCCCCGCCATGCCCAAGGCAGGGGCTGTCCTTTGTCTTCCGGTGTTTTGGTGTTTCAGACACAGTATAGACACATCTGTGAATGGCATTCCCCACGGTGGTGCAGAGCCCCTGTGACTAGGGGCTCTGTCAATATTTACTGAATGAATGGATAAGGGACTGCTTGACTCTGTTATTCACACTTCTGCGTTACATGCCTGTGGTTTGCACTTTGTCTCATATCTGTCTTCCTTATTTATGACATGCGTCAGGTTTGTTTGAGTCTAGACAGAGTTGGTGTTCAGAATTCTGTAGAGTGAATTACTGCAGGTCTAGCACTAGCTGAAAAATCAGAGCAGGGATGGAGAAGTGTCTGGCTCATTTCTCGTCGTGGATTACTGACCGAGAATTCCAGGAGCAGATGCGACCCCAGTTGGCTGGGAAACAGCACGCCTTCAGAGAGAGCTCACAGAATTGGCGTTGTGCATCCCCAGGAGACAAGTTGTGCTTTGGATGTCAAATGACTCAACTGGTCAGTCGTCCTCCCCGACAACACTCGCTCTCAACAGGAGAAATTCACGACACAGAGACAGCAATGTCTCGTGATTCATGTTTTCATGACCTTCGGAATTTTCCCAGAGACACATCTGTGCTCATCCTTTCCACAGCCTCCAAAACTTGGGTTTCACCTCAGCTCCTCCGTGAGACTTCAGAAATTGGTTCTAACGTCTCTGGTTTGACTTAATCAGGGTCTGTGAGCACCACAAATTGTCCCATGCTCACAATATAAAAAATGGTCCATTTCACAGTTACTGGTTTCTCCAAGAGTTCATTTCTATCCGCTTCAAATGAGGCTCACACTCACTTGCCGAGAGGGCAAAAGGTGGTTCTGAACCTGGCACATCTCAGTCTAGTACGGGCAGTCTCATTCAAGTCCCCTTCTCTAGGCATCAGATCTGGTTTTTGAGCCCAGCTGTCATGGTCCCAGGGGGACTTATTATGAATTCTAGGCATGCCAACATCAAGGAAAGTTACTGGAGGTAGGAAAGGAGAAGATGCAGCATCTCTTTGATAGAAGTAGGGTTTCCCTTTCAGTGCTCATGGGGCACATTTTTTTTAGCTCATGTGATTTTGTTGTCACTACGCTTCAGGTCCAAATGTCCTTAAGTACGAGAACCCCATTTCTAGTTGGTGAACTCTGTGCCAGCTTGAGAATTAATTTCTCCCTTGGCTAGTTTCAGGGCACTTGACCACAGGTTATATTTCTTGCTCAATCATCCCTTAACTCAAAATAAAATTAAAAAATAAAGCTCCATGAAAGCCTGATGGGCATGCTTACATATGTGCTAAGAAAATCTCCAAGAAGCAAATATGATTCTGGGGTGGGAAGGACGGAGACAGGGTCAAACCAGTCTTGATTAAATATGGCCAGACAGTAAGCCTAAGAAATGATAATTATGTGGGATTTTTTGTTTATGATAGGAAGCTATGTGGCTAGCCACTAAGTATTTTGTTTTATTAATTTCAACCCCTGCTTTTGCTTTACAGATCCACGTTTGTTTTGGATTTGACAGAAGCTGAAAAGGGGTAGCTTGCAATGAAATTATTTCCTTTTATAGTATAAATAACCTAACTGGTAGCATGTTGGCTGATGGCCAGCTCCACTTACAAAGGTCCAAGCCAAGATTTGCTCTTTCCTTGATTAAGATTTTTCCAAAACCGTGTTTAGGAGCAAATGCCTGCCTTCTTCCCTTATAAAGGCTTGAACTTTAAAGGAAAGAAGGGAAAAGGGGGAAGCGTGTCTGTCAGCAGGATCACTGAATGTTCCATTCCAGAAAGCCAACTAGCACTCAGTTGGCCATTCAGAGTGGAAAGGCCGTGAGACACCTGGATCAGGTGCATCCTCCCTGAGTTGACAGTCAGGAGTCCATACTCAGCCGCTCTCCACAGCCTCCCAAATTCCCCTGCAAATCACCCACCAGGCATCGTCAGGTGGTGCCAAGAATAGCTTTTGAAGCAAAAATATCCACCCCTCTTTCCCGTCTCTCATGCTCAAAATACTATCATTAAGTATTTCTGTATTCTTATCAAAGAGTCAAATTCACAAGCCAGAGGCTTGGGACCCTGCTTTGCAATTATGGCAAATTAACCATCTCTTTCTTGTGTATAAAATCTGACTTATAATACCACTCTTCAGGTCATTGTGAGCTTTAAATGAGATGTTAGTTGCTTCCAAGCTCTGCACGTATAAATATTATCTTGGGGGTTTGTTAAAGGTGTTAATAATTAGATTTCCTCCACATGATAGTGTAGACTGGCTTCTTTTGTAAGTTTGAAGAGGTGTAAATGCCTGAATAATTGCTCTCATCTGGGATATTCCTGGACTGGTTAATATTTTGAGTGCTAAGTGGCTCATTTTGGTGTGTCTTCTGTTCATATAATGGAAGACCTGAGATATTTATAAAGAAGGGAAGATTATCTATCTGTCAGTTTTAGAGGACGGGGTGTCGTCTTCTGAGGGCTCCCTGCTGGTGAAGACTCTTTGCCCAGACAACAAAAGTCATCAGAGAATGAGATGGAGCAAGCCTGCCAGAGGCCATTGCTTCTTCTACACAACCACTCTACCCATAACCATCATTCCAGTGACTCAAAAATTTGGGGAAGCCTTCAAATTGTAGCACAGTCCGTTGCTCATCAGGGAAGACTATAGGGAACAGTCCACACCCTTTGCACTTGTCTTGTTAATTATACGAGGCAGTTGCCAATGGCCCCATTTTACAGATGAGGAAATCGGAAGCAAGGCTTAGGGAAGTTCTGTGTCATCTGCTGAACAAGCTAACAAATAACAAGGTCAGCTGTGAACCCATTTTACTTGTCCCAAATATCCAAGCTCTTTCCACTTTTTAGAATTAATTTATTGATAAAATATGGAACTTTTCTGATTTTTTTAAAGATTTATTTATGAGTAAGGGTATTTTCCCTGGACGTATGTATGCTCACAAGGTGTATGCCTGGGGGACGAGCAGGTCAGAAGAGGGCATCAGATCCCCTGGAACTGGAATTGTGGATGGTTGTGAGCCACTGTGTAGGTGCTGGGAGCTGAACGCAGGTCCTCTGCAACAGCAGTCAGTGTTCTTAACTGCTGACCGTCTCTCCAGTCCCACAGAGCCTTTCTAAAAGGTTGTTCAGATTTTTCAAAGATTAGAGAATTACATAAACAAGAAGGTCTTAAGTGTGGTCCTCAAGTCCTTGATATCATGCCAGAGGCTTGTTAGAAATGGTAATTTTTGAGTCCTACCCCAGACTTTCTGGATCATAAACTCTGGATGTGCAGCTCTGAAATAGGAGGCTTAGTAAGACCCTCACATGATTTCAATACATACTCATGTCTGATGATAGCTGCTAGACCTGAGACACTGTGGGCGCATGCGTGTCTTTGTTGTGTATATAGCAGGGGTGGTGGTGGTGATGGGGTCCTGGGAAGCAATGTGAAGCAGAAGCCACTCTGGGCAGAGAGAACGTGAGTGAAAATGGAGGTGGGCAACTCCAAGTAGGATCCAGGATCAAGTTCCAGTCCACACACACCATTGCCAAGGAATGAAGGAATGTCAAGAAAGAAGTTTCTACAGCATCCAGATTTGTCATTCCCTCATCTTGGTCACAGGAGATTTGGAGCAAATCCACCAAGTTTAACCCGAATGGCAGAATTCACTATGGCATCATAGTGAATGGAAACAGTAACACACACACACACACACACACACACACACACACACACAGACAGACAGAGACAGAGACAGACAGATACACACACACACAGAGAGAGAGAGAGAGACAGAGACAGAGACAGACAGAGACAGAGACAGAGGCACATAGAGAGAGACAGAGACACAGAAAGAATGTTCTTTTTTCCTTTATGTTTTAATCTCACCCTTCCTACAATAACAGGTCAGCACAGGAACTAACAGGCTTCCTTTAAAATCTAAGAGTTCTTCCCTCAAAAAGTTAATTGAAGTTTAAAAACTGTGAACATAGAGATCAGTGATCAAAGGCACGAGTTCACTTTAAAGAACATTAAAGGAGCTCACGAGTGGAATAACTAAAATGTAATTTTTGAGCTAGTCAGCTAAAGCATCAAGCTTAATTACTGTGGTAGGAGTAGGCTTCCCATTTAAATTCTTCATATTTAAAAATTGTAGATTTGAGCAAGTGACCACATTCACACAGTTCAGAAATTGTTAAGTTCGGAGGGGGTACATGAAAGTCTCCCTCCCAGGCCTCGGCCACCCACCTCCTCTCTCCCCAGGTCACTGAGGCTATCAGCTTATCATCCATTTCTTTCTGGGGACACTCTGCCCTACACATTTAGACAATTTGCCATGCTTTTCAGCAGACCTTGCAGTCTTCTGTGCCTCATTTCTTAAACCTAATGACTTGTCTCTCAGCTCATTAAAATGAAGTATTCTGTAGGAAAATGGGAGCCAGCCATTCTGGGTTCCCGGAGTAAGACAAATGTGAGAAGGATCTCTCCCCCAAAGCACTGCTCTCTGTAAGCATCCTGACTCTGCTGCTCAAGACAAGAGGGAACTGAGCAGGCACCTCTGTGGAATATGCTTTGGTGAAGTTCTGGTGTCCGAACAAGAAGGGGCTGCCGTATGCTAGCATCAGGTCCAGGTCCCCCCCTCCCCACATCCTTTTCTACCAGGAATTGATCCAGCTCAGTGAGACTCTGAGAGAAAATTTATAAACACCTATCCACTTTGTATTTTATTTATTTATTTATTTATTTTTGTTTTTTGAGACAGGGTTTCTTTGTGTGGCCCTAGATGTTCTGGCACTCTCTCTGTTACCAGGTTGGCCTCGAACTCAGAGAACTGCCTGCCTCTGCCTCCTGAGTGCTGGGATTAAAGGCATGTGCCAGCACTGCCCAAATATTTATACTTTATTTAATTTTTTATATGTATGAATCTTTGCTTGCTTGTATGTCTGTATACTGACCTGCATGCTTGGTGCCCATGGAGGTCAGAAGAGGGTGTCAGAGGTCATGGAACTGGACAGAGCGGCAGATGGGTAGAAGCCACCATATGGGCGCTAGGAATGGAAAAGTGTTGGGTTCCTATAGAAAAGCAGCCCGCACTCTTCACAGCTGAACCTTCTCTCCACCCCCATGTCTGTCCATTTTAAACAAGGCTCAAAAGAGTCAGAATTCCTACTAGAGTCCATCTCTCTAGGCGTCTGTATAAGAAACCAAATTACTATCTAGAGAGCATTTGGTGGAGGTAAATCAAACCCAGAGGCATTAATAGATCATATATTATCAGCTTTTGTCATTGAGCTATCCTACTTTGGGATAACGAAGTTCTGGTACAGCTATTTTTTTTATTGCATAGTTATCATCTATGCTTGTTATACATCAAACGCTAGACTCTCCTTACTATATCCAGCTCTCATACAATGTCTTGAGTAAGTGTTAATATCCATGTTACAGACGAAGAACCTGGGGATAAGAAGGGTTAAAGTGCTGCTGAGTGGTGGTGCATTCCTATAATCCCAGCACTTGGGAGGCGGAGGCAGGAGGACCAGAAATTCAAGGCCATCGACTGTCACATGGAGTCTAAGGCCAGCCTGGGCTGCGTATGTCACTGTCTGATAAAAACAAAATGCCAACAGACAACAACAAAGGGGCTAAACAACGTGCAAAGCTTACACAAAACTGCTAGCTAGTTCTCTCCACTCCTCTGTGATCTTTGTGCACACCCTTCTGCTAGAGCATTTACTGCCTTCACAGACTGAAGACTCTTGGAGGTCACGGTGCTCCTTATCACATTCTGGTCCTGTGACACAGCCGGCTTTCTTACTGAGCTTTCATGCACACACCCAGCATCATTTTGTGTACCAGAGATACAGTACAAAGGGTTCCGATTGTGTGCCCTTGTCTAATGGTGGAGAAAGATCGGGGTAGAGTGAAGAAAGCTTTTATAGAGAAGGCGCACAGATGTTACCCTCAAATGTCACAAACGCTTCTGGTGGCTAACATGCCTCAAGTGCTTGTTATGTGACAAGCACTAATCTAGGTTCTTCTTTTAAACATTCACTCAGTCTTTTCAAAAATCTCCTCAGGGAGGAGGGGAAGGCAATGAGAAGGCGATCATCTGGAGGCTATATAACTGGCTTTCACAGCACACATTGTAAGCTAAGCATGTGTTGAGTTTTTCTCTTAGTTCAATCCAGAGAACTCAAAAGCAATGTGATAATTAATAATTAAGATGGAATTTCAAGGCATCACATCATTCAGATGGCTGCTTTTAGCCAGGTTTAAAGTGATTTTCAAATGTTCAATCTGTCCAGAAAAGGAGCAAGTTGAAAGCTGTGGACAAAGAACTGGGTTGTTAGATTTGTTCCATTAACGAGAAGCCAAGGACTCCGTACTAGGACTATGGGAAACTGGCAAGGCTCTGTGCATCCTGGGCTCAGTGGTGTACAATGATGAACACATTTCCCTGAGAAAAGTGGTACCTCTGTGCCATTGTGCATTAGAGGTTTACAGCTTGGTGTTTTCTTTTAAAGGGGCCCACGGCCAAGAGTGCCTTTGGTTTCAAGGAGACATTGAACTTAGACCTTTGTTGGAACTGTTAAGACCCTCCCGTCTTTCTCTGTGCTGTGAATGGCCTCTGGCACACACTTCCACTACCATGAACTGAGTGTTTCTGATGAGCTTCTCCACTGTGGTGGTTTAAATTCGAATGGCCCCCATAGACTCATATGTGTGAATACTTGATTCCCCAGGTGGTGGAGCTGTTTGGGAAGGATGAGGGGGCATGGCCTTGGAGGAAGCTTTGAAGTTTCAAAAGCCTCCTGTCCTCCCCAGTGTGTTCTCTAACTCCTTCTTGCAGTATGAGATGTGAGCTCTCAGCTGTTCCTGCTCTCTTGCCTTTGCTGTGCCCTCATGGACTCCAACCCTCTGAAACTGTAAGCCCAATTAAACGCTTTCTTCTAGAAGTTGCCTTGGTCATAGGGTTTTATCACAACAACAGAAAAGTAACTAATATATTCACCATGATGGACTGAGACCCCCTGAGCCAATTAAATCCCCCCCTCACGTTTGTTTCTGTCAGATATGTTGGTCACAGTGAAACAAAGCTAAGAGATTCACCTCTTCTTAGAGAACTGGATTCCCTTCACATGCAGGGTCCTCACTTGCTGTGCTGACTCACGGTATCCTCTTCTTTCTTAACCATAGGGGACTTGTGCAGGAGACCCCTGACATAAATGGAGCCAATCAGGTTTATCTCTGAGGACTTTTTGAGTTTGAAGTAAGAGCTCCAGAGTGAAGTCCAGGGTTGGAATCGCTGATGACTGGAGCTGCCCTGTGTCTAGCCGTCTCACAGGCTCCTTGTTCAGTTTTCCCTTCCTTACCGGCTTGTTTAGATTTAAGCTCACGGACTTTGGTTCTTTAATTGGAGACCAGCAGAGCCTTATCCAAGACAGCAAGAAAACCAGAAATACCTCTTCAGGCTTCAATGGTGAATTCTCAACTATGAAGAAAACCAATTTCTTCTAAGAAAGATTGACAGGTCCATTAGTTAGAAATTAAGAGTCCCTTAAGGTCTGAAACTACTTGAGAGTGAAAAGCAAGACAAGAGACTTGCTCATTCTCCTTAAAGTATTTAAACCATTCCCATTTCAGGGAATATGATTAGGGTCCAGCTCTGACTGACACCAACCAGGATGCTCAGAACCCCACGACCCCCTGATCTCCAGAAGACACTCCCAGTGGCTAAGCCAGAGTTAATGCACCAGAATAGCCCCCACAAGGCCCAGGAATCTGCATTGTAAGAAGCTCTCCCTTTAACTTCTATGCCATTAGTCAGACGGATGATATTTATGTCGAGGAAGACTCAGGGCGAATCCAGTTCTTCAGAAACGATTGCTAGCCACTACCTTACTGTTTCGTTTCCCAGGGTTCCCTAAACAAGTGAACACAAACTGGGTCTTCAGCTCTGGAATTCACCACAGATGCCAGCACTCAGTCTTCCCAGGGGAAGACTGCTTCCCAAGTCTGTGTCTAAACACATTTCAAACAAAGCCATCCATTAACACTTGGTAGAGTCAGACCAAAGACTCTGTCGTCTAAAGTAAATAAAGAGTTCTAGGAGCCTGTGGAAAGGAAGCATAGGAAGTAGTTTTATGTCCATACGTGACAGTGTGTTAGGGACAGCCTGTCCCCATGCCCCAATCCCTGGGCTCAGGCTCCCTAGAGGATAGCCTCAGAGGCCTAGCAAATCAAACGTGCAGACTGTTCTGGAGTTCCTATCACTGAACTCTTGGTTTGTATGTAATTTCCCCAGATCACTAGAGTGATGACAGAGAGGGAATATGGTCACTGTAAGGAGCCAGAGGCATTTTGCTGCTCTGTGGAAATGTTGAGTTCCAGAACTCATGCAAAAAAAAAAAATCTAGACTCTCTGTGTCTCTGTCTCTGTCTCTATCTCTATTTCTGTCTCTCTCTCTCTCTCTCTCTCTCTCTCTCTCTCTCTCACACACACACACACACACACACACACTAAAGAAGTCATGAATTTCAGGGAAAATGTGGGAGACATGGGAGGAGCTGGAGGGTGGAGAGGGTTAGGCGAAAATTACAGAAATAGAGTACTCATGTATGAAATTCTCAGAAAAAGTTGGTTTTTATTTTTGTTTGTTTGTTTGTTTGTTTTAAAGCTGGGCATGATGGCACACACTTGTATTCCTAGCAGTGAGGAGGTGGAGGCAGGAAGATAGCCGGGGTCTACAGGCCAGTCAGCCTAGGCCACCTGATGAGATGCAGGCAATGATGGACCCCACCTCAAAACCAAGGTGACTGCTCCCAAGGAACAGCATATGAAGCTGAGTTCTGGCCTCCACAGACATTCACACATATTAACTCCCAAATTAACACTTTCCCACCCCACATACATACATACACATGTGCTCCCAAATTAACACTTGCCCACCCCACATACACACACACATATGTGCTCCCAAATTAACATTTGCCTGCCCCACAGACACACCAATACCAGCCTAGAGATAATTTAAAGTGTTTGGGAGTAGGTAACAAGTTATTTGCAAATACTCCATTGTATAAAGGACTTGAGCAATGGTAGACACTAATGTTGATGTGGGGGTGACTTGGAACATCTACAGGACCAAGGCTAAGCTAAGGGAACCATGAGTGAGAGATATAGGTACAGAAATGGGGTTATTCTCAGGGGCTGTGGGAGAGCAGGCTCATTATAGCTAGACAAGCTGAGCTTGTCTTATTTTAAGTTTTAATTCGATTCAATCAATCTAGTCTAGGGTTAGCTGCTGCAGAATGGACTTCCCTTCCTTCTATTCTTAAGCTAAAGTGCTCAAAAGGAACCTTTCATAACTATGGACTGAGAAGCCCAGACTGGAAGTGCTGTGGTATTTCCAAGCCTGCTTCCACTGGGCCACACTCTTCTGTAACCACCTCTCAGTGGCTGCCAGAGACATCCAGAAGAGGGCTACAGCTCTTTTCCTCACTGTACTGTGTATGGACACTACTATTAACCTCATCCTACCGCCCCAAGCTTTGAGACTTAAGAGAGTTGCAAGGAAAAAGAAATTCTAGTCTTAGAGTAGGCAAGCAGGTCACTCAAATCTTTACTGAATTCTTACTATAGCTCAGGTTTTACTCCAGGTACTGAGGGGCTAACAGTGAACAGCAAATTCCTTACAACACAGACTTCACATCTCAGAGAGACGGACAATTTGTCCATCAACAGATTGTATTTCTCCACTGCCCTGCAGGGAGCAAACGGCTTTGTCAGAATATAGTTTGGGAGAGTCAACTTTTCCATAATGTTTGCAAAGGAGCAGTTTCTTGAGAGTGTGTGTTTCTGTGACTCGTGCTCACCTCATATGAGATGGCGGTGAGCACTGTGGATATGGTACGTCTGGATGCGGAAGTGTGGGTGTGATGGGATGTCAAAGGCAGGCAAGTCTCTCTGTTAAATGACAGTTGAGCAGAAGACAAAGGAAGCAGGAGAATGAGCCATGGAACAGCTGAGGAAAGAATATTCTTGGTAGAGGATACGTTAAGGACAAGGGTCCTGAGTCTAGAGTAAACTATGACCAGTGTGGGGAGCAGTAAGGGGGTTAGAGTAAGTGGGACACACGAAAGTGGTAGTCTGCGGCAGCTCTCCCCAGGGATGCATGGGTGGCTTGAACTCGGGTAGTGGTAGTAGGAGTGGAAGAGACAGGGACTGATTCACAGTGTGCTTTGAAGGTTTGCTAATTTACATGAGGGCAGGAGAGCAATAGGTTTGAGATACAAAAATATTTGAGTGTTTCTGTGACATATTGTTTACATATTTCACTAGGCATGTAGAGAAGGCAACAGACCTTAGAGGACCGCCGATGCTAGCCTGAGACTTGAGAGAATATGTGTAAAGACAGCATTTCATTTAAAACTAGGTGTGGTGGCACACAGCTTTAATCCCAGCACATGGAAGGCAGAGGCAGGAAGATCTCTGTGAGTTCAAGACCAGCCTGGTCTACATAGAGAGTTCCAGCCCAGCCAGAGCTACACAGTGAGACTGTCTCAAAAAAAACAAAAACAAAAAACAAACAAACAAACAAACAAAAACCTCAAAAGATCAGGCTGCATGTACAGGATCCCTTTGCACGAATCCTAAACGGTCTTATAATAAAAATCCAGAGCCAGATATCAGGGTGAAGGCTGGAAGGTCAGAGAAGTAGAGCAAGCCACAGCTACCACCACTTACCTCACCAACTCCTCAGCCTGCCAGAGCCTCTGCAAGAGAGTGAATTCCTGTCTCCTCCCACCTTATATTCCTTTCTCTGTCCCTTCATATTACTTCCTGTTTCAACCTTCCTTGTGCTGGGATTAAAGGTGTGTGATCCCAAGTGCTGGAATTAAAGGTGTGCTGCCACTGCCTGGCCATGTTTTTCTTTAGACTGGATTAATCTCATGTAGCCCAGTGTGGCCTTGAACTCACAGAAATCCAGAGGGATCTCTGCCCCTGCCTCCCAAGTACTAGGATTAAAGGTGTGTGCCACCACTGTCTGACCTCTATAGCTAACTCTGTGGCTAGCTCTGTCCTCTGATCTTCAGGCAAGCTTTATTACAAGCAATATATCACCACATTTCCCCCCTTTTTTTGTCTAAAATAGTAAAAGAAGGTTATAACTAATATAAGAAAAACTATGTACAATAAGTACAATAACTATATACAATATATACAGTCAAGAATTATATTAACAATGTCAAGTCCATTAATGTTTGACAAATTCCGAGAAAATACTCCATTATTTATCCTATTTTGGTGAGTCCAAAGTGTTGTAACTAATTCACTTTCTATCCTAACTTGTATTACCAATTGAAAACTATCTTTTGATATCTTTCAAACTTATACACTTTACACCTCTTTAGTGAGTTTCTTTTCTGAATTTGTTAACAAGCAAAACTATAACTATCTAGTCTGTCAGAGAGCAGAGAAGGAAATAATATTACCAAGTAAACAGGAAGTGCAGGCAAGTGACTTCAAAAACTTGTGAGAAATGACAGAAACAGCTGGCTGCCTGGACAGTCACCCAAGGTTCCTCTGCAACATTGGAGCATCTGTCTTCAGCCTACAGGCTCAGCATATCTGACAGACTTATCTGTGAAGCAGGATATTCTGAAGGGCCTTCCTACCTTGTCTTGGCAAAAATTGGCAGTCCTTTTGTGTCCTGCTTGTCCATTTTGGACAGCATACTGTCAGCAGTCAAGGCAAGGGCACTTTCTTGCCCAGTGGCTAACTTTTGCCACAAGGAAAGTAAACTCCGCCGGGCGGTGGTGGCGCACGCCTTTAATCCCAGCACTCGGGAGGCAGAGGCAAGCGGATCTCTGTGAGTTCGAGGCCAGCCTGGGCTACCAAGTGAGTTCCAGGAAAGGCGCAAAGCTACACAGAGAAACCCTGTCTCGAAAAAAACCAAAAAAAAAAAAAAAAAAAAAAAAGAAAGAAAGTAAACTCCATAAGGAGTTTCTTCAATGCCCATCATCTTCTCTGAAGTAGATTGGTGCTGCCAGGAGCAGATATGTCTCATTGTCATAAAAAATTTATGATATTAAAACATCTTAAATGCCATGTTTTTTAGATCTCTGAAATGTTTGAAGATGACCTGCCTATATAAAATATGTCTCTGTTTGACCTTGAAAACATACCTAACCTGACAAGTTCCATTGTAATAGGTGACAAACTACTAACCTGCATTTCTTTATATCCTAATTAGTTTGTAATATTAACTTTCAGGGACTAGCAATTTGCATTACATTGTTAAATGAGCTGCATAGGTACAAGACCTTGAATAAGAATAGAAATATATGTATAGTATATTCTAACAAAATTAATCTCAACTTTGTATCAATGTACACAATTTGTATACAATATACAAAAATCCAATTCAATGTAAAATATATAAAACTAGTAGTTGCTTTTTACAAGTAGATTCAATAATCTTTTTATCTTATCATATCCATATTCTCTCTTTTTATTTTCAAAGTAGAATTAAAAATCTACCCTTTTATCCTATCATTTCTATATCTTTTTTTCAGAGTAAATTCAATAGTCTACCTTTTATCTTATCACATCTATTTCTTCTTTTTTTCTTTTCAAAATAAGAACCCTGAATCTAATCTCCTTTGTTTAGCTTTTTTCCTGACCATTACCAATAACAACTTGTAATCAACCACCAAAACAATGACAAATATCCATAACTCATTGAACAACCAAAAACCACCCACCCCACCTCTTGGGAATATGTGTGTCTTGTTCTTAAAACTTACTTCCTGCTGTCTTGGGGCAACGGCATCTGTAGGGGATCCTGAAAAGAAAAATTTTGGGTTAATTGTCAAATCCTGGGAGAGGTAGCTGTATCATTTGTTGTCCAGTCTCTGCATAATGGAAAAGTGCAAGGCTTGTCTCAAGTCCTTGCTCGAGTAGTCTGTGAGGCTGGATCATCTCAGCTAGCCATCTTGAAATTGCCCTGAGCAGTTTGTAGTCTAAAGCTGATCTTCAGGTGGTGTTTGTCAGCTAGATGGCGTTATCAGAGCCCTGGTAGAATCATCATTGTGGGGCCCCATCATCCTTTTGGAGACTTCAAAGGTCACTGTTCGGTGTGGTCATGGTTCACTGCTGAAAACTGATAGAGACTCAAACTCAACATCATGTACAGGAAGCTAGATGAAGCCTTTTTTTTCTAGAATTAGTTAGTACTTTATATGACCATTAATATCATGAAAGAAGTTTATATATATATATATATATATATATATATATATATCTTGTAAATTTTGATATAATATTCATACCTCAAAAAGTTTTAAAGAATCAAAATAAAACCAAAGGATTATGAGATTAGTAGCAATAGAATAGTCTCTTAATTTTGTTTTTTCTTCTGTTCTATATCAGGCAGGTCTTCTGACATGATACAGAGATTTTGCATTTCTCTTTAACAAGCATGCTTGGGTTTAGAGAAGGAGAGAGCCAACTCCAAAGCCAGCTTTAATTTTTAATTGAACTGGGACTACATAAAGACCATTTGCATTATGTGTCTGTAGACAACATCAGAAACAAACATTTAGGAAGATTCATGAAATTTTCTCTTGTTAGATATGTGATATACCAATAGGCCAATTTACTCTTTTTCTTGGGACATTTTCTTCTGGATGATTTGTCCTTTTTCTTCAGATATCTCATTTGTCTAGTGTTCTTCATATTTCTTAACCTTCATTCTCCCAAAAGACAAAAAAACAAAACCCTTCTCTAACCCTAACTTTGGGGAAGTTCCCAATCTAATCTTTATCACTTTTGATTTATAGTATCTCCTGATTTTTTGTTCTCTCTTCTATAGCTTTTCTATAATCCAGAGCAGTGTGGTTTTTACAATAGGCAGCAGATTCTTTAATTGCTCTGGGAAGGAGTTTTCTCCATGATGACAGGAAAGGACTGAACAAAATTTGATATAGGGGCCTGTGAGAGACCCCTCAGGGTGTTTCCCTATGGCAAAGGCAAGGGGTTACCTTGTCTTTCCCTTGTTGATCTACACTCATTAGTCCAATGTCTGCTTTTGCCACACCTTCTGCATAATCCAGAAGGGAGGGGCATTCTGTTAGAATTATTCCTTAAAAAAACATTGTTTCTAGGAACACCCTGCTTACAATCCCTTTTTAGGTGACCATGTTTACCGCAATTGAAACATTTGACATTACTATTTTTCTTCAAACCTCTGGAAATCACCTTTCCTATCCAAGCACCATCATGGTTATGAAATTCAATATTGCTTTTATCTCAGATCCATTCTTCCAAGAATACTGATCTTGCCTTTAATAGCCTAATTACCCTTTTGCATTGTGCATTAGCATTTTCAAAAGCCAGAGATTCAATTATTATTTGTATAGCTTCTGAATTTGGTATCATTCTATTTACTGCTGAAGTCAGTCTTTGTAAGAAATCAGTGAAGGTTTCTTTTGGGTCCTGTATAACTTTAGTAAATGATTCAATTTTCTTTCCTATTTTTTCAATTCTGTCCCAAGCATTCAAGGCTGCTGTGAGGCATAAAGCCAGGGTGTGGTCAACATATAAAGGCTGTCTTTGTATATCAGCATAATCACCCTCCCCAAGAAATTGTTCTTGGCAAATTTCAATACCTCTAGTCCTACTCCACTATTCAATGGTCTTAGTTTCATCCTTCCACCAGGTCCTCCACTGTAATTGGGGACCAGCCTCTAAGACTGCTGTAACCAAATCTCTCCAGTCTTGAGGGATAATTCTATTACAAGTTGACCATGAGTTTGACATCTGCTTCACAAATGGTGAGTACATACTATATGAGACTATTGCTTCTTTGAATTTCCTCAAATCTAACATTTGCACAGGAGTCCATTCAGTTCTTATACAGTCTTGGGGATATCTATCATTTGGCAGTTCCTCTAAGGTTACTGGATAGATTAAAGTTGGCTGTTTGAAAGCCTTAGTCTGTTTCTCTGTAACCTTATAATACAATGCTGAAATTGGTTCTCCTTTAAGTTCCTCTGTCTGGGTCTGAATATCTCTATGATCTGTTTTAATAAGTTTTTCTAAAATTTTTATCTTACACTCATACTAACCAATTTTTTTAAATGATAAAACAGAAATGATCAAACAAATAATATTTATAATTGACATTACATAAATTCCATCAGCATTAATTATCCTCTCATTTAATTGTTCCATTTTCAGACCATCTAGTGTATTATCAAACAGAGACCAAACTCCTTCCATTGTAATAGTATTTCCCATTTTTTTTAATATTGGGGGGAAAAACTCTCTTTTAACTAATTTCTCCCTTTAAGAAATCCCAATTGACTCATCACATCTGCTGACAATGATGATTTGATGACTGTGTGGCAGCAGGCCAAGCAAGGGTCCCAGAGAAAGCCATGACCCACCGGGAGATGGGAGAAGCCAAAGAGACAGCAGTCTGCATGGGGAATGTGTGAAAGCAGCTAATTCTGGCATGTTTGGAGCCTGAGTCTGAGCCTGGGCTTGGGTCTACACCTGTGTAGTCAGCTGTCTGCACAGAGGAATGTGTGAAAGTGGCTAACTCCTGTAGTTTTTGGAACCCCAAAACCTATGGAGTTTGCTGCAGAGAGGCTGCAACAAAAAATTAGCCGGCAGGGTAGGGATTCTAGTCCAGGTGGAATGGAGACTCCAGCAGTGTGGAGCTCCAGCCTGAGCCGGTGGCTGCACAGCCACAGGCAAGAGGCTTTTTCATGAACTCATGCCCCAAAAGCTGGAGAGGGACCGGGAGAGCAGATAGAGAACAGGCCATCAGCAAAGGAGGGAGAAAGAGCACACAGAGAGATCCAACACAAAGTCAGGATGTTTTACATTGGAGGTTGTGACCTGCCAATGCTGATGACTCAGATGAGGTCCAAGGATGGGGCAGTGACATGCAGGGAGGAGGCTCAAGAGAAAGGAAAGGGAGGACTGAATACATAGGAGGCAAAGGTTGGCTGTCTACCAGAACAGAAAATGGAGCAAAGTTAGAAATGGCATGGGGCCAGGGAGTTTCTACTCATGAAGCGAAGTTATTATTATTTTTCTCTTAGGTAGTGTTCATTTATTTGTTATAAGAGGAAGACAGGTTTGTTACAGTCATTTAACAAAATTCAGATATGGGAAACAAGAAGAAATTTACTGGAAAAAAAACACAACCTGTAATCCTATCATTACATTTGACCTCTGTGACATTTTGGTGTGTAGCCTCCTAGACTTTTCTTCATGTTGTTCAAGCTGCATTGACATCACATTCTGAACACACTTTTATGTCAAGGCACATATTATCACCTTTATTAAAGGCTAACACTTGTTTATTTTAATATACCTAGATCTACTCAACTGAATATTTACATTGGTGTTTCTCAGCACTAACATATTTCTTTGTATCTGCATTTAGTTGCATGTGTTCAGCGATTTCCTTAGGTCAAACCTAAGAAGGTGAATTGCTGGAAGATAGTAGCAGTGTTCTTCCTGGCTTTTACTTTCCAAGAGCATAAACACGGTGTGACATGCTCTTCATGACCAGTGTACCATGAATAGTCTCAAGGTCTGAAATTCAGAAATTAAAGTGAATCCAAAGGTCCTAAGGTTTTTATATCTCAGAAATACATGAGCTTTCTCTTTCTCCTATAATCCTGGAAACCAAGGATCTTATGAGAAACACTCGCCTATTTTATATTCAAAATATAAGAGTTTCTCCATACTGAGACAATCCCTAGTCCTTTGAAATTAAGGCCACTTGGAATCTGCAGCTCTCCTTGGGTGTGCATGTATGTGCATGCACTTATGTGTGCATGCGATCTCATTGAAGCATATAAAACGAGCGCTCATATATGAATAAAACACCTCACAGCCTTGCCTTTATTCATGTGAAGAGAGTAGAGCCCCATTTGTTTCCTTGGAAAAATCTAGAGTGAGGGGAAGAAAACACACAAAAGACCGCACTGTTACAAGCACTCATCTGCTACATGAGTTCTGGATTCAAAATCAGGTCTCATCTGGATTTCAAAGCTGAAGTAGCTGTTATCCAAGAGGAAATGGTGGGCAGCAATGGAGAGGGAAGCATTTGTGTGAATGGAGATATGGAGATGGTCTTCACAGGGCAGTGGCAGGCCTGGTGCCAGCCCGAGTGCTAAGAGCTGGGCAAAATTAGTCAAGTGGACAGAATCACCAGGATTCTAACATCTTTCCTCACCAGAGACCTGTTTCTAACATGCCTCGTCTGTGATCACATCACCTAGACAGCATCTACGTCTTCAGAAAGCAGCTCCTCTTTCAGTTTGCTGGAATGTTCAAAGCAGATGTGGCACTCAGCCTCCTGGCTCCAAGCACACATGTTTCACAGCTGGAACTGCTAACCCCTCACTGAGGACGATTGAGGGACCAGATGAAAGGACCCTCAGATTCAAACTTCTGCACTTCTACATCAAGCAGTGATATAGTAGGCTTCATTTTATCCATATACCCTCGCCCTAATGACTAGTGACGCAAACCATAATAGTTCACAAACACAGGTGTCAGAGTTTCCATTTAAAGGTAGGTGTGTGAATATTGTGTGTGTGTGTGTGTGTGTGTGTGTGTTGCTAATCCTTATAGATACCCTTTTAAGTAGGTACCACTTGTACCCCTGTTTTGCAGATGAGCAAACTGAGAACACAAAATCAGCAGAGCTGAGCTTTAAACTTACATCTTTTGGCTGTAGAGTCCATGAGCTTAGTCCATGTGGTGGTTTATATGGGAATGGCTTCCACAGGCTCCTTTATTTGAATATTTGGTTCCCAGTCCACAGAACTTGGGGAAAGCTTAAGAACTGTGGTCTTGTTGAAGGAGGTGTGTCACTGGGAGTGGGCTTTGAGGTTTCAAAATGCTTGTACCATTCCTAGTCTCTTTCTCTCCTTCCCTCCGTCCCTCACTCCATTCCTCCATCCTCACTCCCTCCCTCTCTTATAGTTGTGTCTCAAGACATGAGCTTTCGGCCACTGCTCTAGCATCATGCCTGCCTGCCTCCTGTCATGCCTCCCACGATGATGGTGACGGACTCTAACCCTCTAAAACTATAAGCCTCAAATAAACTCTCTCTCTTTAAGGTGTCTTGAAGCAGGGGAAAAGTAACTAATATAGTCCCCCAAGCTAGTGGTCTTCAAACTTGAGCACGCATTAGGATTTCAGAGGGTATGCTACAACATACTGCTGGGTGTCTCTGACTCCTAGGTCACAAGGAAGGGAGTTGACATTTTTATTTCTGACTAGTTACCATGTGATATTTGTTGTGCTAGTTAGGAAACCACAATTTAAGTGCTATGAGGTAGGCACTAACTAGACTCTCCACTTTCTTTTGAGACAGGATCTCTTTATGTAGCCCAGGCTGTCCTGGAACTCACTATGGAGACCAGAGTAGTCTCAAACTCATAGAGATCCACATGCCTCTGCCCACTGAGTGCTGGGATTAAAGATATGTGCCGCCAAGCCCAGACTGGATCCTTCTCTTGAATCCCATTTCTTAATAGACTCCTTTGTTGTCTGTTTAGTATCCCAACTCCTTAGGGGCTGGGTGGTTCTCTCTCACTTTTGGAGCTTCCAGAATGTTTCTGGGTCCCCACTCTGCTGTCAGATATACCTAATAGGGCTGGCATTCGTAACTTCTGTTGTTATCTTCAAGATGGTCCTGTTTTCTACCACCTTCCCGGGCTTTCAGCTGCTGGGCACTTCAACAACCGTAGTCACTGCACAGTGAGTCCATCGCGTCTGTGGCTCCCACTATGTGCTTTTCCATCAATGGCCAGTCTGTTCTATGAGAGCTATCACATAGTTTTTTTTTTTTTTTCAGTCTTCTCTCATCCATGACAATTATTCTAAGACATACACTTTTAGGTGCCATGGACTTCAAACTCATCTCTCTTTGGATGACCCCTTCTATTCCTTTTCTGGACCGACAATACCCACATTAGCATATGGGGCTGAGAACTGGTCACAGTGTTCCATATGAGTTCTGACCACACCTCATTAAACCACTGTAGTCTTTCTTCAAAACTTTTGGTATGTATGTGTGTATGTGCACGTGCACACATGTGCAGGCACGTTCCGGTATGGAGGCAAAAGATCAACTTCATATGTTGCTTCTCAAGATGCGGTCCACCATGTTTTTGTGGATACAGAATCTTTCACTGGACTAGAAACTCTCAGATTCAGAAAGTCTGGGTGACTAGTGAGCCCCAGGAAACTAACTGCCTGTCTCTACCTCGCTAACATTGGGATTACATGACTTTGAAATTTCTCCTTCTTTCCTTCCTTCCTTCCTTCCTTCCTTCCTTCCTTCCTCCCTCCCTCCCTCCCTTCTTTCCTTTCTTATTTATTTTTCGGAGAGGGGAGAGAGAGAGAGAGAGAGAGAGAGAGAGAGAGAGAGAACTATAGAGGTCAAAGAAAAACTTGCAGGGATCCATTCCCTCCTTCTGTCGTGTGGAAGGATTGAACCCAGTTAGTCAGGCATGCCTGCAAGTATCTCTGCCCATGGAGCCATCTCTCTAGCCAAGCCTTGCCTATTAGAACATGGGTTCTGGGGCTGAAACTCAGGCCTTCATGCTTGCAAGGCAAGCGCTTTACTGAGTGCGTGATCGCGTCCACCTGTCCCTTTAGAAAGCGCTAATGCAGCTGAGGAAGACTTCCAAATATTCTCAGACCCACCTTACCTCTCACTCAAGCTTGTGGAGATACACTCTTGGCTTGAGCCAGGGCTTTACAGCTATCCACACAGTTCATCTGGTTTATGATAATATTTCAATCAATGGACGTGGTTTTTTTTCTTTGAATATATCTTTTTAAATGATATTTTCTTGTTGTGAGAGGAATACTTGTTCATTACAAGTTTATAAACTGGAGATGAGCAGAAAGAACATTAGAATTTTTATTAAGCCACCCACTCAGTGTTGATCATTATGAACACTTTGATGTTCTTCTTCCCAGAACCTCAATAAACAGCTTTCCAGTCACCCATAAATAGAGGCATTTCTGTACATGAATGACGCACAGAGGCCATTTTGTGACGTGTTTGTATATCCAGTGTACAGGCTGTTCCTTCTAACTGAGTCAGCCACAGAGCGGCTCCAGTACTCTGTGAGAGTTGTTGATAAAACACTGTGTGGGGTGGGTAAGCACAGACTCCTGCCGCACAGCCCACCACCCACCCGCCAGAGGCTGCTGA
Organism: Peromyscus nudipes; assembly: GCA_902168325.1. Classification (NCBI taxonomy): domain Eukaryota; kingdom Metazoa; phylum Chordata; class Mammalia; order Rodentia; family Cricetidae; genus Peromyscus; species Peromyscus nudipes. The sequence continues at coordinate 45,881 of CABHPH010122073.1, forward strand.
CTCATCCAACACTCACTGGGTGGGGGTTACCAGCCCACCACCCACCTGCCAGAGGCTGCTGACTCATCAAACACTCACTGGGTGGGAGTTAACAACCTGGTAGAAATGCACAGAGCTGTGCAGAGGCATTTTCCATGCTGTTCTGAAGGGCAACACAAGGGGTTCTAGCTGTTTAAAACAGGATAGTCACCGTGAAGCCTGCAGAATTATGATCCTCAGTGTCAGAGTTCTCAGCTAACCAGGTTTGATGTCACACTGATTATTTGTAGATCCCAAGCCCCACTATTCACCACCCTAACTTCTTTGAGAAATAATCATTTTCAGCTGCAGCTTTCAGGCATTTGTCTCCATTCTTTCTTATTTTCCAAAAAGAAACTGCAGCAATTCTGCATGTCTTCAGCTAATTCCCTCAGCACTGTGGGGTGGAATTCACTCAGGTCTGAAGAACTGAGCTCTTGACAGGGGTATCCTGTTCTCTTCCTATCTCACCGTCGTAGACTTCACGACAATTGATCTACCGGTCCGGATCTGAAGCTTTTCACTTCCATAGAGCAGACAGAAACTGGGAGGTATAAGAAAGTCCTCTCTCTCTCTCCCTCTTGCTCTCTCTCTCTCTCCCTCTTGCTCTCTCTCTGTCTCTCTCTCTCTCTCTCCCTCTTGCTCTCTCTCTCTCTCTCTCTCTCTCTCTCTCTCTCTCTCTCCTCTCTCTCCTTCTCTCTCTCTCCCTTTCTCCCTCTCTCCCTCTCCTCCCCTCTCTCTGCTATCCATCAGTTTTGGAAACTGAGCCTCACTGCACAGTTCTGTCCAGTTTTGCACTATCCAACAAAATATTCTTTTGATGCTTCTAGATGCTTCTATACACTTTGATTCTTTTTTCCCCTCTTGGCTTCTGTTTCCAGGTATGACTTTTAGTCTTCGGCAACAGTCTTTCTTTGAATGCACTGTTCTCCCTCCACTCTCCACTCCCCATGATCTTTTCTAATCTGATTCCATTGACCTGACCATCAGATGTTCATATTCCTGTCCCTCTTCCTTTATACCAAGGTCATTTTTAAGATTATTTATTTCCATATTTTCTTTAAGTCTTAAGCTATTTCTGCACTCATGGGTCCCAGCACTATCAACATTCCTATCCCTGGCTAGAATATTTGAAATTTCAGATGCCTGCTCAGAACTCTCCACTTTCCTCTTGGCTATCACAGCATGGAACACCATAGGGCTTTCACATGCAATAAGATGGCTAGTTTCGTGGCGGATGAAACAGAGTGTGGTTAAGTCGAAATGGAATTTGCTGGGAGTCCTCCGAATTTAGCTCCACTAGAACCAGGCTGGCTCCAGGACTCCACTCAGCAGGGACTAATCTGCCTTCATGCCATATACCCAAGACTGGAAATCCTAAGGGAGACAGAGTCTGAATGGCCAAACTGAGTTCCGATATTTGTCCCTTGGTCAGGAAAAAGCAGGGAACCCTAATTTGCGTAGAGACTAAGACTGCTTGTAATGGCAGAGAGATTATGTTCCTGGGATGAAATGGGATAAAATTACTCCTAGTGGGGCGGATATATGATAGACTATTATAGAACAAGAGACATCCACTACAACTCCCAGGGTTTCCTTCACTTCCTTTCCAATGTATTATTACATTCTACCTTTTGAGTTAGAATTAAGTGTTGATTGTATTGCTTTTATTGATTTGTCTGCCTCTGGGAAAATGTGTTACTAGTGAAAGGCAGCAGACAGAAGTTTATAATAAAGGAAGCTTTATCAGAACGAGGCTTCCTGTAGGCATCTTACGAGGAGAAATCTCAGGTACCAGCAACCTCTGCTCCTATTCTAACATCAGTTACGTAACTCTATTGCCCTGAGCGTCAATAAACAAATGCATTTACCTCATGCTGACATATTGAGTAAGCAGCTGGAGAGATGGCTCAGTGGCTAAGAGCATGTACTTCTCTTGCAGTGGACCTGGCTTTGGTTCCCTGCCCGCATGCCCCGTCACGCAGCCCACAATTGCCTGTAACTCCGGTTCCAGGAGATCCGACTCTCCCTGATCCATGTGGCCACCAGCAGACACACGATGCATATAAGTTCATGTAGACACACATACATACACATAAATAAAACGTAAGTCTTTTTAAAAAATATCGAATCACTTTAAAAGCGTGTTTCGGATTGTGACATAGACCCTGAGAAAATTAATATTGTTCCTGAACTTTATTATTATTTCTTCCTAAAATTGCGACTTGCCTCGTGGAATGGTTAGCTGTCCCTTTAGTTCCCGTCTGGTTGTGTGGTCCTCATAGTTTTCCACCGCCTGGCATGTCTGACGTATTTCACAACATTGATTTGATAGTTTTCCCTAGGTTCTTCCTTCTTCCCCAGCATTTCAGAGTTCTCATTTATCTTTCCCTTATTAAATATGTTTCCTCAAGATCTCACAAGCGACCTTTGACTCCTGCCAGAAACTTAACGCTAAACTATGATCGCCCAGCCCTGTATCCAGCCACTGTCTTCTCGTGACCACGTTCACTTAAATTGGGGTGTCAACAAGAAGGATTTAGAATGTATACACAGTGGCACCTTGTATTTAAACTTCCTAGTTAGAAGATTGGAGATGAATGTGCTTCTCCAGGCCCAATTTTTTTTTTTTTGCTTTTCAAAACAGGGTTTCTCTGTGTAACAGTCTTAGCTGTCTTGGAACTCACTCTGTAGACCAGGCTGGCCTTGAACTCACAGAGATTGGACTGCCTTCGCCTCCCAGACCATCTTAGAGCTCTATTGCTTTATAAATCAGAATCACAGCAGAACTGCAAGAGCATTTTTTAAAGCTTTCTGATTTCTAGGTACTATACTGAAAATGAGGCAAAGACACAGATAGTCCCAAATGTCCTATGCAAGAGTCTTCAGTCCCATGAAGGCTAAACCACAGTGCCAGGGTGAGTTGAGTCTCTGACATTGGGATTTGTCCCTGGAGTGACCTTTTACCTTCAAAGTCATCTTATGTGGACGTCTGAGACTTGCTCATCATTTAGTTTGCATTTTCTGCCATCTGCATTGAAGTTACAAGATCTGATCCTGGTCAAGCAGGAGACCACTGGAGGGGTCCCAAGGCTTTGGCACTTACTAGGCAAAGCAGTTTTCTAACTGCTAGGTGTGGTCAGACTTTTCTTTTGGGTTGCCAGCTCACAAACAACGACACAGAGACTTACTATTAATTATGAAAGCTGACCTTAGCTTGGGCTTTTCCCCAACTAGCTCTTATAACTTGACCTAACCTATTTTTATTAATCTACATTCTGCCACGTGGCTTGGTTACCTCTCCTCTTTACCATATGTCCAACTTCTTTAGTGTCTGTCTGGCATCCCCCCCCCCCCAGATTCATCCAGAGTTCCTCTCTCTGCCTGGAAGTGCCGCCTATTCTTTCCTGCCTAGCTATTGACCATTCAGCTCTTTATTAAACCAATCACAGTGACACATCTTCACACAGTGTAAACAAATACTCTGCAACAGCTAGATGAGGGGTACACAGAAAGCTGAGGGTAAAATACAGTTTAAGACAGTGCCAAGTGTCAATGTGGGGGAATCTCTGATCCAGAGATTCAAGAACAACATAAGACTAGAAAAGACAGAAATAAAGATTTGCCATTTCTGCCATGAGCAGGGCTGGGACTTCAGTGCCCTCTTTTATATGAATGACTGCTAGGTCATGGCTGGTTCAGCTTGGATTAAAGGCACCAGGTAATTTTCATAAGAACCCCTGTCTTCACTTTCTTTATCTGCAGCAAAGTAAAACTCAAGAGCCTCTGGAATCGCAGTGAGCAGTGCTCCCTAGAGCAGAAGTAGAAGGCAAAGGCATAGTCTGCCTTAACGTATGCCCAAGTCAGTAGCCACCTTTGACATTTTTATAGGGTGGTAAGGGATAAAAATGTTGTGGGGGCTCACTTAAAAGTAGATTTAGTTTGACTGTGCACTTAATTTAAGGTGGCTTGACACTTGCTAGAAATTAGATCAAATGGCCAGAGAAAGACCAGGGCCTTGAACCCACCTTTTGTATCACTGTTTTCACAATAGAATTCTTTACTTCAACCATGAGTAAGGCATGCTGGGAAAGATGTAGAGAAGGCCTGTGAAAAAGGTGTTTTTTTTTTTTTT
>CABHPH010122074.1:0-20547 GCA_902168325.1 Peromyscus nudipes
TTTTTTGTATTGTTCTCTTTGTTTCTATTTTATTGATTTCAGCTCTCACTTTGATGATTTCCTGGCGTCTATTCTTCCTGGGAGACTTTGCTTCTTCTTGTTCTAGAGCTTTCAGGTGTGCAGTTAAGTCACTAGTGTGAGATTTCTCCAACTTCTTTATGTGAGCATTTAGTGCTATGAATTTCCCTCTTAGCACTGCTTTCATAGTGTCCCATAGGTTTGGGTATGTGGTGTCTTCATTTTCGTTGATCTCTAGGAATTCTTTAATTTTTTTCTTTATTTCTTCCTTAACCTATTGGTGATTCAGTTGAGCATTATTCAGTTTCCATGAGATTGTAGGTTTTCTGTAGTTTTTGTTGTTGTTGAAATCTAACTTTAAACCTTGGTGGTCCAATAGAACACAGGAGGTTATTCCAATTGTTTTGTATCTGTTGAGATTTGCTTTGTGGCCAAGTATGTGGTCGATTTTAGAGAAGGTTCCATGGGGTGCTGAGAAGAAGGTATATTCTTTTTTGTTAGGATGGAATGTTCTGTAGATATCAATTAAGTCCATTTGAGTCATGACATCAATCCTTTATTTCTCTGTTAAGTTTCGATTTGGGAGATCTGTCCAGTGGTGAAAGTGGGGTGTTGAAGTCTCCCACTATTAATGTGTGGGGTTTTATATGTGGTTTAAGCTTTAGTAATGTTTCTTTTACATATGTGGGTGCCCTTGTGTTTGGGGCATAAATGTTCAGAATCGAAACTTCCTCTTGGTGGATCTTTCCTGTGATGAATATGTAATGCCCTTCTTGATCTCTTTTGATTGATTTTAGTTTGAAGTCTATTTTGTTGGATATCAGGATGGCTACACCCACTTGTTTCTTAAGACCGTTTAATTGGAAAGTCTTTTCCCAGCCTTTTATTCTTAGGTAGTGTCTGTCTTTGTATTTGAGGTGTGTTTCTTGTATGCAGCAGAAAGATGGGTCCTGCTTTCGTATCCATTCTGTAAGCCTGTGTCTTTTTATAGGTGAATTAAGTCCATTGATATTAAGGGATATTAATGACCACTGATTTGTTCATTCCTGTTATTTTTTGGTGGTAGTGTGTGTGTAGTTCTTTTCTTTGGGGTTTACTGCTGTGGGGTTATCTATTGCCTGTGTTTTTGAGGGTGTATCTGACTTCCTTGGGTTGGAATTTTCCTTCTAGTGCTTTCTGTAGGGCTGGGTTTGTGGATAAGTATTGTTTAAATCTGGCTTTGTTTTGGAATGTCTTGTTCACTCTGTCTCTGATGACTGAAAGTTTTGCTGGGTATATTAGTCTAGGCTGGCATCCATGGTCTCTTAGTGTCTGCATTACATCTGTCCATGTTCTTCTGGATTTCAAAGTCTCCATTGAGAAATCAGGTGTTATTCTGATGGGTTTGCCTTTATAAGTCACTTGGCCTTTTTCCTTTGCTGCTCTTAATATTCTTTCTTTATTCTGTATGTTTAATTGTTTAATTATTATGTGGCAAGGGGACTTTTTTGGGGGGGGTCTAGTCTGTATGGTGTTCTATAGGCTTCTTGTATCTTCATTGGCATTTCCTTCTTTAAGTTGGGAAAGTTTTCTTCTATGATCTTGTTGAATATATTTTCTGTGCCTTTAAGTTGGTATTCTTCTCCTTCTTCTATCCCTATTATTCGTAGGTTTGGTCTTTTCATGGTGTCCCAAATTTCTTGGACATTTTGGGTCATGACTTTGTTGGCTTTAGTGTTTTCTTTGACTGATGAATCTATTTCTTCTACCGTATCTTCAACGCCAGAGATCCTCTCTTCCATCTCTTGCATTCTGTTGGTTATACTTGCATCTGAAGTTCCTGATCATTTACTTAGATTTTCTATTTCCAGCATTCCCTCTGTTTGTGTCTTCTTCATTTTTTCTATTTCCCTTTTCTGGTCTTGGACTGTTTCCTCCATTTGTTTCATTGCTTTTTCATGATTTTCTTTCAGTGCTTTATTGTTTTCTACCAGGACTTTATTGTTTTCTTCTTTGATTGTCCTTTCCTCTAGGTTTTTATAGTGCTCTTGCCATTTTTTTGTCTTTTCCTCTATATAAGCCTCTACCTTCTTCATGATGTTATTCATAAGGCTGTTTTCTTCTGCTTCTTCCAATTTTTGATGATCAGCTCTAGATGTTGGAGGAGGACTAGGTTCTGGTGAAGCTGTATTACTCTTCATTTTGTTGTATGTACTTCTGCCTTGACATCTGCCCATCTCCTTGTGTTCAATCTTGTTCTTATCAGCGCACTTGGTCCAGACAGAGCTGACAGATTAGGGAAGTCTCTCTCTCTTGTCCAGATGGGACTCTCTTGTCCAAATGGGAAGTCCGAGGCAGGATGGGAGCTCTTGTCCAGATGGGAAGTCCAAGGCAGGATGGGAGCTCTTGTCCAGAAGGGAAGTCTGGGGCAGGATGGGAGCTCTTGTCCAGAAGGGAAGTCCGGGGCAGGATGGGAGCTGGAGGCCGGTCTCTAAATCTCAGGAAGTGGTGGGGGTCTCTGGGGATGATGGGCTTGGGGGCAGGGCTTGGAGACCGCAGGGTCTTCAAGGGATCTTGGAGAAGGGGAGCCTTCCCGGTAGGGGTGGGGGTAGAAGGGAGTCTGCCTGGTGGCCAGAACCTGGGGCCAAGGTGGGCAGGTCTTCCCAGGAGTGGATGGTGCCCAGGGATGGGATCTAGGCTGAGGGCGGGCACTCACCTTTTGTCCAAAAGGGAAGTCCTGGGCAGGATGGGAGCTGGGGGCCGGTCTCTAAGTCTCAGGAAGTGGTGGGGGTCTCTGGGGATGATGGGCTTGGGGGCAGGGCTTGGAGACTGCAGGGTCTGCAGGGGATCTTGGAGAAGGGGAGCCTTCCCGGTAGGGGTGGGGGTAGAAGGGAGTCTGCCTGGTGGCCAGAACCTGGGGCCAAGGTGGGCAGGTCTTCCCAGGAGTGGCTGGTGCCCAGGGACGGGATCTAACTTCATTACTATCTTTTAAAGCTTGAATCAGTCCCAATAATGACTCATCTTTGTTGTTATTAGTAAACCAGTATTTGAAGGCTATGTGAATTATTATGGTAAATGCCAAAATGGTACAGACCAGATAAGCCTTAGGAAGGTTGTATATTTTCAGGAAAATGTCATTCATCATACAGGCAAAAAAGTTTTTAAATTCTTGTGAGATAATGTTTTCAGCCATATTATAAGAATTACTCAAAATTTATTAGTCAGTTTCAAGGTGTAAAATTATAAAGTAATCTCAACTGAAATAAACACTGGCTTGCTCAGGCATCTTATCTTCCTTTCAGTGATTTTTTGGGGGTGTAGTAGCGCTTTTTAGCCAGCAGGTATTGCTGGTGTAGCTCTAAAGCAGGTTCCACTGAAGGCTTTGGCTGGTGGCAGCTTCAGGCCAGAGCAGAGTGTGCACAAGGCAGCATAGGCAGTTCTTCCTGTGACTCCCTGGAGCTTCAGGGTATGGAGAGCTCCAGGTCACTACAATCCCCTCTCAGTGCCTCTGCAGGCCACAAGGAGGTCAGCCAGCAGCTGCATGGGCTCTAAGCCTTTCTCAGTGCCTTTGCAGCCATGGAAGCACCACACTTAGGGAGGCGGCCAGGGGATGGTGTGGCATCTATTTTAACCTGGTGAGCCTGTGGAAGCCTGGAAGTGGGGGGGGGGCGCACAGGGAGGCAGGGAGAATGCCTCACTCACAGCGATTTTTCACCTGTCTGGGGGCTAAGCTTGCTGGGGAAACTGAGACTGGACTTAGCTGTTCCCTTTCTTCAGGAATGGAACCATGGAGGTGCTCCCTGGTTATGTGGAACTTGGCAAGCAGGTACAGGTGCCCGCCAGCCAGGCAGGAGGAAGCAGAGGAAGGGAAGAAACAGTACCTCGAGGTTAAAGGCTGAAATGGGTAAGTGTTTGGTCCCCAGGATGGGCGGAAATTTTAAAAGAGATAAGGAAGAAGAGACAGGGAAGTCTGGTAAGTGTGGAAAGCGTGCCACAGCAGCCACAGAGGAGGCTGAGGGTGGAAGCCACTCAGGCCTTTGGAGTTTGCCTCACATGAACACCAGATATTGGTGGAAATATTAAAGCAAATCCAAGTAGTTAAAAGGGAGGTTTATTTGGGGGTTTTACTTACAACAAATAAAGGGATAGGTTACAGGGTCCAGGAGAGGTAAAGTGCAGTCGAGCGGTGTTCTTCGGAGAACTCTGCTAGGTTTACCATCCAACATCCAGGATTACCAGGAACCAAGAGCACTGGCACATCTGGACCTTGGGCCTTAAGGGCTCCTGTCTTGGCCCTGCCTCTGGGACAGGGCATAGGTAGGCGTGACAGTTACTGGAAATCTCACTGAGGATAGTACTTCCAGGTCAAAGCTGGAACAGCTACCCACTACACTAGTCCTAGACACTAGAACCAGAATGTTCCCATTAAATATTTGTTGAGTAGATAAAGGACTGTGAACTTGATCTGTGTAAGAGCTGGCCATGAGAGTAAGGCAGTATGGAGATGGAGTGTATACGTAATAGGTACTTCAGAGGTGCCAGGTTTGCAGTGTGTTTCAATGAAACAGCTATGTTTGAATAGGAAGGGTGGTGTGTAGACTTAAAATCATGACTGCAATGGATGAGGGAGCCTGAATGTGGACTCGGAACTGTAAGTCCTGAAAATAGGTTGCAGTTTTCAGGGTGGTGGGCATGCTCAGTTCAGTTCTCCTTTATCACCTTTCTCAGAGCTGCATCCCATTCTCCACCTGTGACATCTTGAGCATGCATCTATTAAAGAAGTCCTCTTGATATTTCCAATTACAGCTTTCTTCCGCCTACTCTCTACCGAAACACCTGCCCTGGGCTTGTTACTGAAAGGACTGTGAACACAGTGACTCCAAGTTAAAGGGAGGGTTGCTGGTATCCTAGAAGGACGTTGGGAGCCCTGCTGTGCCTTCCACAGAGGCTAAAGGTGAAGCAGGAATTGAGTATGACGTGGCTTGGACTTCTCTGTTGCCCACTGACTCTTGTAACCTCTGCCTTGTCAGTTCAGTTCAATGACCTCGCCCTGTCCCAGCAAACTCTCCACCTACTCCACTTTGGATCCAAATTCCTGTTTGAGCAAGGTCTCTATTCTCTGTTTCCTGTTAATGTCACACAGTGCACCCCACTGTAGCACAGACTCAGGCCTGGGAATCCATCATGCCATCGGACTAACGTCTTAATTGATTAAATGCTGTGGCCTGGGACTCCTGCTTCTCCTTCTTCTCATTCAGGGGCGACTCCTAAGGGGACATAGGGAACCTTAGATTAAACTGGTAAGTTCTGCAGAGTCAGAGGTGGAGACTACAGAGAGGGAGTAACTCATAGACACGTCAGAAGAAATTGTAGGAAATGTATTTCTCCGAATTCCCTTACCAGGGCCTGTGAAATAACTCAAAAGGTAAAGGTACCTGCCTCCATGCTGGTGGCCAGATTTCAACCCCAGAACTCACATTGTGGAAGGAGAGAACTGACTCCAAATGCCCCTATCAAAGCCCACAGAGTAGCCTTCTCCCAAGCAAAGCATCACTATAAAGGAGGAAAAGCCAGTCCAGTTGTAGGCGATCTGAGTTGTGCTGGACCTGTAGATCAGGGGATAAAGGAGCAAATGGATCATTTCCCTCAGTGCTTTTGTAGATGTGGCTGCTCCTGGACTTTTGGATAATAATAAAATAATACATTCAGGCTGCCAGATATCTTTGAATGTGTCACCCCCTAGGACAGAACAGTGGCCTGGCATCCTTCAAAAGGTACAGAGTTATTAAGCATACAGAAGTTCTTGGTCCCTCACATTCCTCAGTTGACCTTAGTGGTCCCTGGGATCCCTTCACCATGCACCTACGCTGGGGCAAGGGCAGGGTGGATTCCATAGCAAAGGGCATGTGTGCTCTGGGCCTATCAGCAACTCATAGGCCCTTATCAGAAGTTGAGCCAGAATGGCTTCATGCCCAGGGTGTGTGCTGCACTTACATTCTCCTAGTGTGAACCTTTTTGACTTCCTCCCGGGCCTCTGCAATCTGATAGTGTAAACTTTGTTGACTTCTTCTGAGTCTCCCCAGTCATATCTACTGAACTCACTGCACCTGTTACCCCGTTGTGGGTCACCAGGCTCAGGGAGGTCACCAGGGTTCTCCATGCAGGAAGATGGATCTGACTCACTCATGGCTACTGTGTGAACTATTCTTTGTTTGTATTCATGGGCTCAGGCTCAGTGACAAGTATAAGAAGGATGGAGTGTATCCCAACCTTCACTGTCTCGTCCTGGCCTATGTCATGCACAGGAACATCAGCTTGGCAGAGGCTTAGAAATTACTCAGAAGGAACATATTAGCTGCATATTTTGTGACACACCTATAAACCAAGAACCTGAGAAACTGAGCTAGCAGGCCAATCTGCACTACATACAATACTCCATCTCAAAAATCAAAACAAAAACAAAAAGCAGAAAGAGAAGAAATATGACCACATGGTGCGATTTTCACCAATGACTCCTGTTCTAGAGAATGGCTTTTTAGCTTCCAGCCAGAAGGACATTTCACTCAAAAAAACAGTGTTTCATTGTGAGATTTTCCTTGAAGATAAAGCATTATGGGTGTAGGCAGGCTCTAAGCAGGACCAATTCTGTAGGTTTTTTTTATGTTGCAATAACTGTCAGGCATCATAGGCAGGAACCCTCAGTGAGACACATGGACAAAGATGCTGTGTGGTAAGTCTTGTGTGTAGGCAGCAAGTCACAGGGACAGGGTGAGCACTTGACTCAGAAAACTGTTGACAAGTTGCTCTTGGGTGGCTGTGAGTGGCTGATCCACATCCACAAAGGTGGCACCAAAGATGCTGATTCATGTGGGTCAGATGGGGAGGGCTGCAACAGAAGAGTCACTAGGTTGATTTCTGGTTTTTAACTTTTCTTGTTGCAACTCATCAGGTCTGCCTAATTCTGCAGTGTGAGAATGTGGTGCTGTGGGAGGGGAGGGCCGGGAGGTGGGAGCTGGTAGGGATGACACACAGTAGGAGGAGGGTCTCACTGGACACCTCCCTGCACTCTCAGGCAGAGAGGATCAGGGCTGCTTAAGACTGCACAGCATCCAATCAGGACATTTTCTGAGGTAAAGAAGAGTTAACAAACCCATGGAGTCCAAACACTTATCTTCAACCAATGTCCACACTTAGAGCAGGTAGGTTGTCTAGGTCAGTGGGAGACTTTGTGTCATCTCCTCATTTCCTGATCCCACCACAGCAGCTGCCATTTTGTGTGCAGGTCACAGCTGTGCTTCTCTCAGCAGCTCTCAGGTCAGTGCTGGCACAGACAATGGTGTGTGAGTGTGCGTGTGCGTGCGCGTGCGTGTGCATGTGTTTGTGTGTGTGTGTGTGTGTGTGTGTGTGTGCGTGTGTGTATGCCTCTGTGTGTGTGTGTGTGTCTTATTGGAATCCTTTGAAGTTTCTCCCCACCCTCACCCCTCGCAGAGCCTGGAGATACTATGAGGTTCATGCTCAGGACATCTATGGATATGTTTGTGAATATGAATGTGAGTTGTGTCCTGGAAGTGGGATGGGAGCATTAGAAGGTCCAGAAATGACCAGGAGAAGAGCATCCTAACCCTGTTTCCCTGAGTACCTGTCCATGTATGGAAGGCTATTTCTAACTTTCATGGATCCCCATGAACTCTTCAGTTCCTTGTGAAACAATCATTCTCCTTCATCTCCCAGATTATTTATTTATACTCTGGCTTTATTGTTGTCCCTAAACTTTTTAAGCCCTCTCTTAAAAACTTTCTCTTATACTTTATTCCATTATACAAAGATGAAAATGGTGCTTAGTCTGTTCCTGTGTTCCACTAAAACATCTTCTCTCTGTCATTAAAGGGCTCTATCCCTGCTCTTCTAGTTCCTGATGCTCACAAGGCCCTTCTATGACAAACCTGTCTCATCCAAGGATACTATCTTTTACAGGATTCATTCATTGCCTTGAAGGCCAACCATAGGACATCTCCAAAACTATGATTCTTGTAATGCCAATCTTCAACACCAGGAAGTAGAGAGAGTTGAGGAAGAGCTTCATCTGGGCTCAGGATCTGAGCAAAAGAGAAAAGCCCTTGTTTGAGTGCAGGAGGGCTGATGTCTGCGATTTCCACTAGGGCAATGACCACTTTGAGAGTTGAACAAGCCTTTCACAGGGGTCGTATTTCAGATATCATGCATTCAGATATCAGATATTTAAGTTATTATTCATAACAGTATCAAAATTACAGTTATTAAATAGCAACAAAAATTATTTTGTGTTTGGGGATCCCCACAACATGAGGAACTGTATTAGAGGGTCACAGCATTAGGAATGTTGGGAACCATTTCACTAGGACCTAAAGGTATTATTGAGCTGTTGCACACACACGCAAGCAGAAGATACAGAATTTGTGTCTTCCAGTGAAACTGCCATGACCTGACAGAAAGGGGACCTGCAGATCCTAAGATCACCAAGGGACTCTCAGGGTGGCCTCACTACTCTAGGTGTCCTGACATCACAGAGGAGTCTTGAGAATGAAGGTCACACTTAGAGCTCCTGCCCTTGCACTTCTATCCATCTATGGCTTCTTTAGTGTGTACCTATTCACAGAAGCCCTGTGGCTTCTCCTCTTATGGCTTTCTGCTCCCTGAACTTCACTCTAACACCCACATTGGGTTGGTGAGTAAAAGGGCCTGGGATCATGGTGACTCCATGTTCAAGTACAGAGATCCTGGCATTCCAGAAGGACTTCAGATGCCATGCTGTGTTTATCCAAGGGGTCAGGGAAGGAGCAGAAACAGCAGTGGTGGCTTTGCCTGCTGACTATTGGCTCCCTGTGGCTTCTGTCTTATCAGTTCTCCAGCAATAAGAACTTTGCCCTACCCAACCAAATTTCCACACCTACACCCGAAAGGTACAAATTCCTGCCTCGGCAAGGCCCACCTGTTCTGTTTCTTGTTGTTACGAGACTGTCAGCTTGTAGCAGCACAGACTTAGTCCTGGAATTCAACATGCCACTCGATAGACGTCCTGACTGGCTGTATGCTGTGTCCTGTGGGATCCTGCTGCTCCTCCTCCATGTGCATGGTGAGACTGTCTAAGTGAGCAGAGGGAACCAGGGTCAGAGCTGTCCCAGTTCTGCAGAGTCAGAGGCTGAGTGTGGGAGGGAGGAACTTGTAGAGATGACAGATGAAAGTGTGGAATTGTGCACTCCCTAATGACCTTAGTAAAGACCACAGGGTGGTCTCTGTGGCACATGGATGGTCAGGATAAGTAGGGTTAGCATGCACTGAGGAGCCAACAGGGACTGAAGAATGGGAGGGCCATGTCCCATCCCTGTATGTGGTTGTGGCTGAAGCTCCTAATGAACATGGACAATGATAATAAATCCTCCATAAGACCAAGTGGCTCTGAGCCTGTCACCTTGTTGACTAGAGAAATGTCCTATTAATTTTCAAGAGGGCCACTGAACAATATTTCTGGCCCTAGCTAATCGAGAAAGCCTCATCTCCACACCCCACAGCTGAACTGAGAAGACCCAGGTTACCTTCCCCATGTACCATGGTGACAATGAGGTAGGAATTCCTAAGTGTGGTGACAGCTGATGGCATCTCTCCACTTACAGGTCATGACTCATCCAGCCCCATCAGGAACACACACACAGGGCAGGTGAGAGGAAGCCTTGTCCATATGAAAGACAGTGATGTTGGTGTCTATACCTTCCTGGGAATTCCCTTTGCCAAGCCACCTGTAGGACCACTGCGCTTTGCTCCCCCTGAGCCTCCTGAGCCATGGAGTGGTGTGAGAGATGGGACCTCTGAACCAGCCATGTAAGTTCTGGGGCCCAGGGGACTTCCGGCCTGAGCTCTAGGCCACACTGCAGTGCCTCCTCCATCTCAGCTCTACAGCAGCTTTCTGTCTGTCTGAGGGCAGTCTCCCAGGCATGTTTCTGATGAATGAGCTAAGGAATAGAGAAGAACAACTGTGCCAGGCTCCTGGGTCAGAGCTTGGCACCTGTAGGGATTTAGCTGCAGGTACTGCAGTGAGGAGAGAGACTAAGGCCATTCTTCACAGTCACTGTGACCACCCATTGTCCATGTGTCATTGACTAAGGAACAAGTACACATGCTTTCATCTGGAGACTATGTGGAAGAAGGAGGTACATTAGATGGAGAATGTCTCACTACCATATGGTATTGTCCATTCATCCCTGTAGCTCCTATGTAGCACAGAACTCCAATACCCAAGTGTCTCAGTTTGTTTCCTGTTGCTGTGATAAAATTCCCTGACAAAAGCCAGATGGTAAAGAAAGATTTTACTATGGGTCACAATTTCAGGTTATAATCAACCAAGGTGGGAAACCACAGGGCAGAATTTTAAGGGAGATGATTACATTACATCCCTAGTTAGAAAAAGAGCCTAAAGAACACATGTATGCTTGTGAAAGCTTCATTTATTCTCTCCACTCTTACACAATTCAGAAACTATCCCTGGGGAATGGTGCCTCCTGAAATAGGCAGGTATTTCTATCTCAATGAATATAATCAAGATAATTTGCCACAGGCAAGCTCACAGCCCAACAGAATCTAGACTAGTGGTTCTCAACCTGTGGGTTGCTATCCCCACAGTGGTCCAATATCAGATACCCTGCATATCATATGTTTATATTACTATTCATAACAGTAGCAAAATTAGAGTTACAAAGTAGCAACAAAATGATTTTGTGGTTGGATGTTACCACAACATGAGGAAATGTATTAAAGTGTCAAAGCATTTATAAAGTTGAGAGCCACTGATTTAGACAATCCTTCATGAACGTTCATTTCCCAGTAGATTCTACATTGTATCAGTCAACAGTCAAAACTAACTACCACACCAGGATTTAAATAGTACAGAAGGGATGAGAAGGCAATCATTTTCATAGAGGCTGTCATGAGTCTCCATATACTAGCCCTCAGGATATTACTATCTAACCAGATGACTTCCTGAAAGTCCTGCCCCATTCCCATTTCCACAGAGCTGATATCCTCTGCCTTGATTGGAATGGTCTTTATAGAGGGGTCAGATATTACAGGGCACCATGGAAAGTAGTAGCTGACGGTGGCTGAGAGAAAATTCAGACTGATTTCAGTTTGATCATCACATATCCTGGACTATCTTCCATTTTCACCAGGTGTCTGCAGACTGATATGATGAATTACCAGGTTACAAAGGAGAGGAAGATGATTGTGCCTCCCATCCCTATGTCCGAGGACTGCCTGTATCTCAATATCTACACACCAGCTCATGCCCATGAAGGTTCTAACTTACCTGTGAGTGTCAGGGTGTGGTCAGCTGGGGAAGAAGATGTTTCTTTCTCTGGAAGATTGGAAGGGAAAAAATAATTCTGAGCTCCACTGTATTTTAGACCATGATTAGTAGTTTTACATTATTGAGTTCAAGAAGGTCATCCCAGCCATGGTGAGCTGCTTAAACTTAGGTGTGTGACCCAGAGCACTGGGGCTCTGAGAGGTAAGAGGCTCAATGTATTTGATTAAACCAGGAAGGTAAGAGCCTCAATGTATTTGATTAAATCAGGAATTCTTATACCAACTTGAACCTGGCAGACCCACTCTGGAGGGTGCTCAAGGGCTTCATATTGACATCACTAAAATTTCTAGCTGCAGGTTATCTGTTGTGCATCATGGGATAGGATGACCCTTCTGAATAGCAACCAGGAAAGACACACATGGAGACACTCTTATCTGTTCCACTTTGATAGGTCTGAGAGTAATGATAACATTATTTGTGATCTAGAGCCATTACCCATGCTTACATTTCCTGTTGAGAAAGTGGGAATGGAAATATGCTTATAGGCCTAGAGTACCCCATCAGTGGGCCACATCCTAAAATCCTGAGGATATCTGTGTAAGTCGACCTGCACAGATGCAAAGATGTTTACAATCTAATAGGCTCCCCAGTTGACCTTGGGCTCGGTGTGGTGCTCCTGAGATCTGTGTTGATATCTCCAGGTGATGGTATGGATCCATGGTGGTGCATTTGTTATGGGAATGGCTTCCATGAATGACGGATCCATACTGGCAGCTACTGAGGATATAGTAATTGTCTCTATCCAGTATCGCTTGGGTATCCTTGGCTTCTTCAGGTAATCCGGGGATTGGGCTGGACAATGGGGACTGAGTAGAATAAGGACAGACCTGTGATTCCTGTTCCTGCCACTTCTCAGCACTGGAGACCAGCACGCCAGAGGCAACTGGGGCTACCTGGACCAAGTGGCTGCCCTACGCTGGGTCCAGCAGAATATCGCCCACTTTGGAGGCAACCCTGGCCAGGTCACTATTTTTGGTGGGTCAGCAGGGGGAACAAGTGTGTCTTCACTTGTTGTGTCCCCCATGTCCAAAGGACTCTTCCATGGAGCCATTATGCAGAGTGGAGTGGCCCTGCTGCCTGACCTTATCTCTGAGAAGTCTGATGTGGTCTACACAGTGAGTGCACTCCACACTACCAGCCCTTAATTTGCTACCTCAGTCCTTGCCTTTGATACTCTGTTAATCTGTTAAGTGGGGAAAGCAAGGATCATGGGAAATAGCTTATTTCCAATAATTTCTGAGGCATAAAATTTAGAATCCACCCCCTCTGCTTTATGTCTGCTGAGTATGTTGTATGACAATAATGCTGTGCCCAGTAGTTTCTACCATTGGCAAAGCTCGTAGGCATGGCTTCCTAGTTTTCTTCTTATTGCTGTGATTAAGGTCATGGCCAAAAGCTACTTCCAAAGGAAAAGGTTTATTTCAGTTTCCAGATTATAGTCCATTTTGAAGGGAAGTCAGACTGGGCACACAGACAGGTTCCTGGAGGCCTGAATTCAAGCAGAGGCCAAGGAGCAACACTGCTTACTGCCTTGTTACCCATGGCTTCCTCAGTTTGCTTTCTTACACAGCCCAGGACACTTCTTTCAAGATTACCCTGGCTTGTGTCAAGTTGACAAAGAATAAATAAATCTAACCAGGACACATAAATTGAGAGAAAGAGTCAGCTGCTATAAATACTCACTGTGCAAGTATGAAGTCCCAAGTTCAAATCCCCAGAGCCCACATAAGGCTAGAGATGGTAATAAGTGTCAGTAAACCCAGTGCTCCTACGGGCAGATGCAAAGTAGAGACAGTAGAATCCCTGGAAGGTCATAGTTCAGCTAAGTCAGTGTAGAAAAATGCAAACAAGGGGTGACAAGTGCCACCTGAGGGTATTCTCTCTCCTTCACAGGCAAAACATGACACACCATACCCATTGTCACCCATACACAAAAACAAACAAAACAATAACAAAACAAATATGCAGGTATAACAAACAGTGTCTTTCCCAGCTGTCACCTCTGGGCAACTGATGATGTGAACAATTTCATTTAAGTCTTTTCATACACAACAAGCAGTAGGATGTGGTATTTAGGGGCAATAGCATCCACTTGGAATTAAGAAAACTCTGCTCCCTGCTGGGAGGGATGAGCCAACCATTACTTGTTCCATTTACAGAAAGTGGCCAACCTGTCTGGATGTGAGGCCAAGGACTCAGAGGCCCTGGTACACTGCCTACGAGACAAGACTGAAGCAGAGATTCAAGCTATCAACCAGGTTGGGAGAATTGTGTGGCGTGGAGGACCTGGTCACCAGGATGTGGGATTGCCTGTCCTTACTACTTGAACCAGTAAACTTGTCTCCATGGTTAGGTGTCCTTTTAGTACTATGGCAAGAAATAACAAGACAGACTATTTTGATGTCCAGTTTCTTCTGGAGTGAGCATAGCACCATGAGATGAGGTAGAAAATAGGGAAATAGTGTGGATATTCAATGAGCATCAGAATATTTATGTGATTGATCTTCTGCACTGACCCTTAATGCCCCATAGGTCTTCACTATAATCCCTGGTGTGGTAGATGGGATGTTCCTACCTAGGCACCCTCGGGAGCTGTTGGCCTCTGTGGATTTTCACCCTGTCCCCAGCATCATTGGTATCGACAATGATGAGTGTGGCTGGGGAGTCCCCTTGGTAAGACCTAGTTCTAAGCCTCTGGGAACCTAAACTCTAATGGTAGGTGGTGGGACCTCAGAGATACTTTGAAATAGATCCAACCCATCCTACACTTAAGACTCTTCTCTATTTCCCAGTTCTTGGGCCTTGATCATGTCATAAAGAGCATAACCAGAGAGACCCTGCCAGCTGTTCTGAAGAGCAGAGCAGCACAGATGGTGAGATACCTTGGCTCCTGTCCTGATAGAATTATTATTAGTATTATTTATTATAATTATTAGAAAAAACATTAATAATTATTATTATAATTATTCTCATATACTCTTCTCAGATATCATTACCAGAAATAAAGGCTAGTGTATGCATGTGTTTCCATGTGGGCTCACCCAAAGCTCATACCTTTCCCTCTATACCCTGTCTAATCCCAGGCCACATTCCTTACTAGGAGGCTGCTGTCTAACCTATCCAGGGGCCTGCCCTATATCACTCTTTCTGATTCCTCCTGGTGTAGATGCTGCCTCCTGAATGCAGTGACCTGCTAATGGAAGAATACATGGGGGACGTTCAGGACCCCCAGACCCTCCAAGCACAGTTCACGGAGTTGATGGAGGACTTCATGTTTGTAATCCCTGCACTCCAAGTAGCACATTTTCAGCGTGAGTACATCTTTAACAAGACCAAGGGCAGAGGAGCTCAGAGCTGTGGGTCCCTAATGAGTTTTGTAGAGTCCAGACTTGATACATGTCTTTACCAGGTCTCTGATTCCAGGCACCTGAATAAACTTACCTCAGTAAATCCTTATGTCTAGAGTAAATGAATGGCATCTTATCCAGGTCTAGAGGAGGAAACATTTAGTTACACTTGGTTTCTTGTCATAACTGCTTATCTGGGAATGCCAGCGTCACTGTTTAACAAAAGGTTTCCCATAGTCAGTTCTCCAGCATGGAGCTCCACCACTAATCTGTGATTCCAGATAACTGTAGAACAAGGTTTCTTGTCACCAAATATTAGGCAGAAAAGCTCCATGTGAGAAATCATTATGTCAACATGTGTCCTCATTCCCAGGTTCCCATGCTCCTGTCTACTTCTATGAGTTCCAGCACCAGCCCAGCTTCGTCAAACATAAACATGTCAGGCCATCCCATGTAAGGGCTGACCATGGTGATCACGTTAACTTTGTCTTTGGCTCTGACTTCTGGGGTATGAAAGGTAAGTCTTCCTTGCTTTCTTTGAGCTAAATGGAACCCCAGATATGTTCCTAAGGGGTTACTGAGCTCTCAGTCTGGGTGAGGAAACTGAGACTCTAGGAGATCACGGGATCAAGTGATAACCATTTCTGAGCAAAAACAAAACAAAACAAAAGAAAACTTTACCAAGGTTAGAATATGAAGCTCTCCTAGTCTGGCTTGTGCTGAAAAGAATGAGCACACACTGGGGTAGGTGTGAACCTGAGTAGAAACTTGGGTGGATCCTGGCTTCTGAATGGTGATGGAAGATAGTATACACCAGGCCTAGGGTTCAGATTCAGTCTATGGTTGCCATAGTAGAGCATGAGTTGGCACCTGCATGAGGTAGGTAGGACTTGGACCATTGTCTCCTTCTGTCTGCAGTTGACTTCACTGAGGAGGAGAAGCTGCTGAACAGGAGGATGATGAAGTACTGGGCCAACTTTGCAAGACATGGGTGAGAACATGCTCCTCCCTCAACCTCCTATGATTTTGTCTCCTCCACAGCTCCCATGTGGGTGTGCCTCATTAGCATGTGTGGGCCCTTAATTCTACCATAGTCTTCTCCAACCCAGGGGCACACTTAGGCCAATACCTTCTAGCTTTAGTTACTGCTCATCCCACAGAGACCTGGTGAGTGAGACACAGTATTGTGATACTGTTATTTAGATTTTGCCTCTGAGAGGGAGACACATAACTAGCCAGCTTCCCTTGTTTCATATGGACCAGACACTGGTGGGTATCACTTGTGTTCTATATCAGTATGCCAGACCATCTGACCCCTCAGGCTCTTGGCCTGCTCATTTATTAATCTGACACAAATAAAGAGATCATATCTTGGATGAGAGCAACCTTACCCTTCCCTGCTGGGTGGCCTATCCACAGGAACCCCAACAGTGAGGGTCTACCCTACTGGCCTGAGTTGGTCCATGATGAACAGTACCTGAAGCTGGACATCCACCCTGCTGTGGGACGAGCCCTGAAGGCCAGAAAGCTGCAGTTCTGGACCAAGACACTGCCCCAGAAGATCCAGGAGCTAAAGTGGGCTCAGGACGAGCACACAGAGCTTTAGTGCCCTGTGACAGGAAAGATGTGTGGGGTTGAGGGCAGATGGGGTCATCCTGACGTCACAAATTCATTTACTTACTTTATTCATTCCACCCCTCACATAAGCATTTCCTACCTCAGCATCTGCCCTTTCACATGTGCATAGAAACCTTCTGTGTGGTCCCCATCCTTCTGGACCACCTTTTATTAGACTCAATAAATTGCCCCACAACCATATGGATGTGTTCCCCTCATCTTCTTTGACACTTCACTCTTTTAGACTCTCTCCCTCCTTCCTTCCTCCTTTCCTCCCACCATCCTCTCCCTATTCTTTCTCTCCACTTTTCCAAGCCTCAGATCCTCCTCAAATGAAGCAGAAGCTTCAGGCACTGTTGACTACAGCACATCTCATGTCCTCTCTCAGAAAGTTCAGGTTTTCTCATATTTCTAAGTTGTCAATAGAAAGCCTGATTTCCCAAAGCCCCATTGCCTTCATAAGTTCACAGTGCTATTCCCAATGATAATAAACTACAAAGTGGACTCTTAGTGTCTGTGGCCTCAGTTGTTTGGAGGCTGAGACAGGAGGATTACATAAGTCCAGGGCAAGATAACAAGACCCACATCTCAGAACAAAACAAAAACCATAACCTCAGTAACTTACAAACAGTAAGACATGTACAGTTTTATAGATTAAGAAATCCAGGGTCCAGATACCCACAGGTTTGCTGTGTGGTGAGAAACAGGTCTCTGGCTGGGGGTTTCAAGAGTTACATCTTGTGCCATCTCCTCATAGAATGTGTAAACAGTGGCATTCCAAGGACAACTTGGACTGGGGTCCCTGCTGACTTGAACTGGGAGCAGGGAAGATTTTCCTGTTAGTGAGACTGACCAGGTTGTTTCCATTCTATATGTAGAGTATTTATTGACATTTCTACTGCTAGCTTGCCTCTGCTTTTCAGTTCTGCATACATATACACACTACTACTTCCAACAGAGAGTTAGAATATGTTTTAGACTCTTAGTAATTATCTCATTTTTAGTAGCTTGAATATGGATTGTTTTTATGGGGTTAGAGATTGATCCTAGGGCTTGTGCATGTTAGGCAAGTACTTTACCCATGAACTATACTCTCAATCTACTGTGGATTGTTTAAATGCAATTAACCTCATTTACATGTATAGTTTAGTAAGTCTGAGAAAATTCTCAAGGCATGCAACTGCCACCACATCAGACTTAGAATGACTCCCCCACCCCACCAAAGGCTTTCCTTAGGCCCTTTTGTTATGATTTACTACCTTTAGTCTGCTTCCAAAGTAACCATGACACTAGTTTATCTTGCCGTATTGGGGCTTGTCTTGATTCTAATATAAATAGAATGTTTTGTGACTGTATGTCACTTCATACAATGTTTCTGTTTTCTTTCATTGTGGAATGCCATCCAAGTATGCGCATGACACATTCTATGTACATACTCAATCTATGCACAGCTGTTTCTCTTACTTATTTGCTCTTCTTTTTTTGAGACAAGGTCTCTATATAGCCCAAGTGGGCCCTGAACTCATGATATCACTGCCTTGGCTTCCTTGGTGGTTGAATTATAGGTATGGGCCTCCAATTCCATGTTTGGGTTTTAATAAAGCTATATGCATATTCTTACACATGATTTCATATGCTCATATGTATTCAATTTTTGGATTTACAACCTAGAGTGGAACTGTTAAGTCATGAGACATGTGTTAAAAAATTAAAGAAGTTGTAAGGCTGTGGAGGTATCTCAGTGGCAGAGAGCTTGCCCTGTATGTACAAAGCCTGGGGTGTGATATCCAGCAACATAGAAAATAAAGTGAGATCAGATGACTCAGTTACTCAGAGGGTTGAGGCCAGGGATCACAAGTTAAGACCTGCCTGAGATATAGAGCAAGGTCCAGGCAAGGTGGGAATTTTAGTTTTGTTCTGTTGCCACATAAGAAGTACAAAAAAAGAAAAAGAAAAAAAACCCTCTACTTTGAATTAGTGGGTTATTTGCCAGGAGAGAGAGGGAGGAGGATGAAAAGAAGGAGGAGAAAAGAAGAAGAAGAAGAAGAAGAAGAAGAAGAAGAAGAAGAAGAGGAGGAGGAGGAGGAGGAGGAGGAGGAGGAGGCGAAGGAGAAGGAGAAGGAGAAGGAAGGAGATGGAGAAGAGATAATGAAATTAGAAGGAGAATCTGTGGGGGTCTTGGGAATGATGAGGATAGAAATGCATATGACACATTTTATTCATATATAAAACTACAAAAGAATAAAAAAAGTTCCACAGTTCTGGGAATACAGCTCAGTGGTAGAGCACTTATCTGGCATGTGTAAGACCCTAGATCCAATTCTCTGCCCCCTCTCTAGAAGTTTTGGGGTAATTGTCTACACTGGTGCTGGTTGGCTGTCAAATTCCCATGTCCATCTGTTACCAACCACCGAGTTTTCTCATATCTACAAACAACTTATAACACTTCTGAAGAGCCTCAGCCATGCTTCATCAGATCAAGCCGGTAGCTAATTCAGTCCTGCGATAGATGTCTGTGACCCAACTCCTTGGAAGACTAAAGCAGGACAGTTTGGTCAGCTCAAGAGCTAAAAGGCTATCTATTCTATATATGTACACTGCATCTCAATAAAATATATGTTATATACATGTGTGAGCATGCATGTATTATAACATTTATGGCTTATAAGCAATAGAATTATGTTTATACATTGTTCTTCCTTATCCTAATGACATCCTCAGACCTCAAGGAAGGTACTTCTGTGAGGCCTCTGACCTCAGTGGCCTCAGAGTTGTTGTACATTCTACTCTGCTGTTTATCTCCCAGCAGGGAAAGCGGAATGAGATCTACAGCTGTGGTGACTCCATTCTGGAAGCTGGCCTGAGGGCCTAGGGCCAGCACTGTTTAATAATGACCTGTTTCTGCTGGAGCTCCAGACCTCTACACATCGACCTGTTGTCAGTACCAGTGATGGCCCCACAGTTCATTAGGCATGACCTTTGTGCTTGCAGCCTGCTGGCTGAGACACATGGTGAAGGGTATAGGTTCATCATTCTCCATTTTTCTGCCATTTTTCTTTCCAATTTCATGAGTCCACCTTTTACAAGCATCTTCCCATAAGACTTGCCTTTTTTTCTTAATTGTTCCAGAGCTATTGTGGGCTCTGAAGACTCCTTTTCCACTGCCATGTCACTCTCTGGAGCCTCCATGTCTCCTCACACTACTCTGAACTCCAAGGTGGGTGATGGCAGCCATTGCCATCTTTTCATGATCTTTCTTTCTTATTTATTCTTCTCTCATATATTATATCCTGACTGCAGTTCCCCTGCCTCCTCTCTCCCACTATTCCTATTTATTTTCATCCCTAAGTTTTTTTTCACCTTTTAAACAAAGACCCTTCAACTTTGTCTTTATTTGTAGATGCCAAATTGTGTTGTCTGCACTTGTTTTCCTAAAACATTTTATCTCTGTCACCAAGCAGCAAGATCTTTCTTCCTATAGACTTGAGGTGGCCATAGCTTTTTGCCTCTTTGCTTTCTGGGGTTCTAGGTTTCTCAAATTCTCCGAGTCCCTCTTTTTTCATCCACTCTATTGAAGACCAACCATAGGACATCATTAAATAATGATTCTTGCAATGCTCACCTTCGACACTAGAGGGCAGAGGAAAATAAAGTTCCACAAGGGCTCAGGCACCAGACTTCTCAGAGCATGGGAAGACAAAGGCCTGATAGTTCTGCTGGAACCTGAACATATTGCTGGTTCCAAGCACATTTCAGCAGACAAACATGACACTTCACCAAGAGAGTTAGCAGGACACTTTTTAGATTTCAGTATTGGTCTTATTTCTGTAGAGCTTTATAGTCAAAAAATAAGTATACACTCCTTATTCACTCATTTACCTCCATGGCTTAGTAAATTGGAATAAAAATATGAGATATGTAACCTCACCCACTTCAAGCATGAGAATATTTGTTATTTCCTGACTAGAAATCATTTCTCTCTGCCAGTTCTCATTAACCATTGGCCTGAACCCCATTCCCTTGTAACCAATTAACTGGTTTCTGGAGTTGAAGTTTGGACATGGAATATAATTCAGGAACATCAGAGTCTTGTATACCCTATCACAAAGAATGTTCTGTTACTGAGCAGGATGTCCTTGAGATCTGGTTTTTTTGTTTTTGTTTTTTTTTTTTTTTTTTTTTTTTTTTTTT
>CABHPH010122074.1:20647-49868 GCA_902168325.1 Peromyscus nudipes
TTTTTTTTTTTTTTTTGGTTTTTCGAGACAGGGTTTCTCTGTGTAGCTTTGCACCTTTCCTGGAACTCACTTGGTAGCCCAGGCTGGCCTCGAACTCACAGAGATCCGCCTGCCTCTGCCTCCCGAGTGCTGGGATTAAAGGCGTGTGCCACCACCGCCCAGCCTGTCCTTGAGATCTTAATGGAACTTTCCTTTGATTTTGAGCTTATTACTTAAGGTTTCTATTGCTGCAACTGAACACCATGACCAAAAAGCAAGTTGGGGAGTAAAGGAGTTATTTGGCTTACACTTCCATATTGCTGTTCATCATGGAAGACAGTCAGGACAGGAACTCAAACAGGGCAGGAACCTAGAGGCAGGACCGGATGCAAAGGTCATGGAGGGGTGCCGCTTACTGGCTTGTTCATCACGGCTTGCTTTCTGATAGAACCCAGTAACACCAGTCTAGGGTGATACCACCCAACAATAGGCTGGGCCCTCCCTCATCAATCATTAAGAAGATGCCTTACAGCCGGATATTATATTGGCATTTTCTCAATTGAGGTTCCTTCTTTCAGATAACTCTAGCTTGTGTCAAACTGACATAAGACTATATAGCTCAGTGAGAGAACACACCACCTTGTACCCACACACCTTTTGGTGCACTTTTGGGTGACTTCAGGTTTGGGCTATATTAATCCAGCTGTCATGTTCATGTTCAAACAAGACTTTGAGCTGGGCATGGTGGCACAAGTCTTTAATCCCAGCACTCAGAAGGTAGAGGCAGGTGGATCTGTGTGTTTTGACTAGCTTGGTCTGAATAGTGAGTTCCTAGACAGCCAGGACCATGTAGAGGGACCCTGTCTCAAAACAAAATTCAAGCAAATAAATAAAACCCATGATTTTGTGTGATCACTTTCACTCATTTCTTTAGGCTAAAGTTCTGAAAGCAGAATTGTTGAGTCATAGAACAAATGTGTTTAACTTTCAGAGATAATGCAAAGTTGCCTTCTGCATCACCATGTAATCATTTTCCTTCCCCTCTAACCATGTGTAGTTGTATCAGATGCTTGATGTCTTTGTCAACACTTTTGCTTATGGGTCTTAAATCTGATTCCATCAAATGGGTGTGTAGTGGTGTCTCATTTCAGATACTTCCCTGAGCTATATTCACTTCTCTCTAGACACACACACACACACACACACACACACACACACACTTTCACAATTTCCTCAAATACAGAAATTACTAGTGAGACTCTCCATTCTAAATTTTTATAGTCTTTCCATCATCAATGCAGATCCTCTGAATGACAGTGAAGTAAGTCATTCTGAAATTGAACCCCATGACAGTACCTTTGGGAAATCAGAATGGGCTAGGTGTGAGCTTCTGATTTTGTTCTCTCAGATGTAGTCTGCCAAAGTTCACCATGTTTCTGACACTCCTGCTCAAGGGCCTGCATTCCAACCTTAATTCAGGCCGTGAGAGTTCAGACTGTCCTGAGTATTAGAGCCAGCAGGTCCCAGTGCATGAGGGTAACCTGATAGAAGCTGGCCACCAGGATAGCTATAGTAAAGAGGTCAAGGGACTAGGCTATGGTGGCAGAGTTGCAGTATGTATCAGTGAACACTCAAGGCATAACAGGGAAGGGCACATGAAACCCTAAGATCAGTGTAATGGATGAGGTACTCTGAACCTGAACTCAGGAACCTATAATTCCTGAAAACAGGGAGGTGTTTTCAGGATGGTAGGCATGTGAATGCAGTTCCTCTTTACCCAGGTCACATTTTGTCAAGTTCTATTCCATTCTCCATCTGTCACATCTTGAGTACTCATATACTCAGAAAAGCCCCCAGCTTCTCCAGTTATAGCTTTCTGCTCCCTCCTCTTTACCCCAATACTTTCATTAGTTATCTGCCTGCTTTTTAAGCCAGAAAATGGTGATTCCAGATTTGGAGAGAGGGCTTCAGAGTCCCTGCTGTGCCTCCCTATGGGACTAAAGATAGAGCAAGAATGGGAGGCCACTCTGCCTCACTTGCTGTTCATTGGTTCTCACCATGCAGCCCAGCCAGTAGAGTTCAAGGACCTTGGCCTGTCTTACCCCATTGCTCCTACTCTGCCTCCTCTCCTTTGGTTCCAAGTTCCTGCCCAGGCAAGGTTCATATATTAGTGACATTTACAGGAGGTCGATCACACACAGACTCAGGACTGGGAGCTAAGCATGCCTTCAGACAGACTTCCTAGATGGCTGAATTCTCTGACCTGTGGGCTTCTGCTTCTCTTCTCTGTGCATGGTGAGACTACCTAGGGAGGAATAGGGGACCCATGTCCAAGCTGTCAAAACTTCATAAGAGTTATTGACTGAGATTGCCAGAGTAAAAGTACCAGGGAGGAAGGAGCCGGTGGAGATGGCAGTGTGGGAAAAGTGAATCTCCTAATTCCCTACAAAAGCCCAGAGTCTAGCCCCTCTACCAAACTGGGGTCTGGGAGGCCAGAGGACCTCAAATATTAAGGAGCTACCCCAGTATGATGGGCTTTCAGTTGTGTTGGATCTACAGGGGACAGCGGAACACAGGAGATATTTCTTCTCTGTGTGACTGAAACTGTAGCTGCTACTGACTTGGATAATAACAGCATAACTTCATGCTGCTGAAGAGTCCTCATGTGTCACTCTCAGAATAGAGAAGCGCCATGGCACTCCATAAAGGCCCTGCACAAGGTACTGGCTGCCACTAAGGTATGCAAACAGTCCATTCCTACAACCTACAGTTGTACCTAGAAACTCTGGGTTCCCTTCTCCATTTTCCTTACTTGGGGCTTGGTTTCTGGGGCAACTAGCATGTGCTTTGGGAGAGTCAACAATTTTCAGGTCCTTATCAGAGCTGAGTCAGAGGGCACTGTGCTCAGGGTGTGTGTGCAACCCTAGGTGCCCCTTACCACAAATCCTCCTAGTGTGAACTCTGGTGACCTCTAAACAGGCCTCCCACTAAGGAGGCTGCACTCACCTCACCCCAGGAATCTTCCTTGTTGTTGCTAGAGGTCTGGGAGGTCACCAGCACCTTCTAGACAGGAGGTTCTGCCAGATTCACTCATGGCTGTTATTTTAATGTTGTTTGTTTGAATGCCTGGGTTCAGAGTCACTGACAACTGTGACAGGAAAGGTGTGGGGGGTTGAGGGCAGATGGGGTCATCCCGAGGTCACAAACCCATTTACTTATTTTATTCATTCCACCGCTCACATAAGCATTTCTAACCTCAGCATCTGTACTTTCACACATGTGTACAAACCTTCTGTGTGGTCCCCATCCTTCTGGACCACCTTTTACTAGACTCAATAAGTTGTCCCACAACTATATGGATGTGTTCCCCTCATCTTCTTTGACACTTCACTCCTTTAGACTCTTTCCTTCCTTACCCCCTCATTCCCACCATCCTCTCCCCATCCTCTCTCTCCTCCTTTCCAAGCCTCAGACCCTCTTCAAATGAGGCAGAAGCTTCAGGCACTGTGGACTACAGGAAATCCCATGTCCTCTCTCTTCAAGTTCAGGCTTTCTCGTATTTCTAAGTTGTCAATAGAAAACCTGATTTCCCACAGCCCCATTGCCTTCCCAATTCTCAATAGATGATAAACTGTACAATCAGGCACATCTCCATTTCACTCTTTCTGCAGTCACATCACTCTTCCCATAGCTAGCCCTGCTATGGGCTAGGTATTAATAATCTGGTTTTTTTCCTCCTAGCAACCTGCCCTCTCTACCTTCTCAAGAAACAGGTTCCCGAGGTCTCCAGGATGGCAGCTAACCAGATGTTTCCTCACCTCCCACTGAGCATGGCCCCACTGACCTCCAAATCTCCCCCACATCATCCCTTCCCAACAGGAAGTAGCCAGACTTGAACTGGTGCCCATATACCCAAGGAGTCTGGAATGTTTAGGCGGAAGCCCCATCTCAACCCTACCATTCTCTCTCCCCATACTCCACCTCTAAAAAAAGCCTGTCAAGCAGTGACTCCACCCCCAGAGGGTATGTAAGGTCTGGCCCGTAGACTTCCCTTCATGGTTTCCTCTCATGGTTTCTCCTCTTTCCCTGGGACCACCCAGGAATGCGCTGCTGAGATTAAACCCGGAGTTATTAATTTGGCATGATCTGACTTACTACTTTGGTGGAGTTACTTACTACTGGAATTTTACTTATCAGCTTTCTTTAAGGGATTTATTGATTTCTTCCATTTTTTTATTGTTTTTTCTCCATTTCTTTAAGGGAATTTTTCATTTACTCCTTAAGGCCTCTATCATCTTCATAAAGTTTTTAAGGTCGTTTTCTTGTGCTTCAGTTATGTTTGAATTTTCAGGTCTTGATATTATAGGATCACTGGGTTCTGGTGGTGCCATATTGCCTTTTCTGTTGTTGAATGTATTCTTACACTGGCATTTGCCCATCTGGGTTTGGAATAGTTATAGGTACAGGTGTTGATTCTTGTGATATCTTTGTTGAATGGGTGTGTTGTTCCTTTATTATCTGTTTCCTTTATTGTCTTCTGGTCTGAATGGCCAAAGGTTCTGGTGATTGGCAGGTCTTTAGGTCTAGTAGGGTTGGTTGTCTCAGCTGAGATTTGTGGCCTAGATCCAGCAACATATCCTCCTGTTCTTCTGACTGGTGTGGGCTGTACCTGTGCCTACTGAGTCTGTTTTGCCAACTGGTGTGGGTTGTGCTTGTACCTATGGAGTCTTCTGAAGTTTGGGGCTAGGGCTGGCTACAGGGAAGGTGATGAGGTGGGTGCAGTTGGGTGGTGGAATGGGTCTTGCGATAACAGAATCCAATAGTGTCAATGGTGATGCAGCCTGCAGGCAGATCTCTCACCTGCTGGCTGACTGCAGGAGACTGCACCGGAGCAGTAGAATTCCCCCAGAGTTCAGAGCAAGGCTCAGCTGCCTTGCTGGTGCTGAGATGAGAGGGGGTGGAGAACAGGATTTTCCCTGGGGCTTAGGATATCTGGAGATTGGAGCAGTTCAGCCAAGAGGCTAGTTATTTGCCTGTTCTTCCAGCAAGTGTGGGTTGTGCCTTGCCTATGGAGTCTGCTGGAGTTGGGGGCAAGGACTGGCCAAGGGGAGGATGATCAGGTGGGTGGGTCTGGGTGGTAGAGTGGGTCTTGGGGGAACAAAATACAATGGGTTGTGGCAGTGGTGGTACAGCTTGCAGGTAGGTCTCTCTCACCTGCTGGCCAGCTGCCAGGGACTGTCTTAGTTAGGGTTTTATTGCTATAAAGAGACACTATGACCATGGTAACTCTATAAAGGAAAATATTTAATTGGGCTTGGTTTGAATTTCAGAGGTTTAGTCCATTATCATCATGGTGTGAAGCATAGTGGCTACCAGGCAGACATGGTGCTGGAGAGGTAGTTGAGAGTTCTACATCTTGATCTATGGGCAGCACAAAGAGACTGTGACACTGGGTGTGGCTTGAGCATCTGTCCTCAAAACCTAACCCCAGTGACACATTTCCTCCAACAAGTGCCACTTCCTATGGGTCTATGTGGTCTATTTTTATTCAAACCACTACAGGATTCTCTCAGAGTCAGAGTTGGTAGAGAACACTCCCAAACACCAAGTTCTCAGCACAAAGGACATTTATTGCCCTGGAGAAAGAAGCAGGGGTGGGGGATGCTTCTGGATTAGACGAAGGCGGGAGTTTTTGCAGGAGTGGGTTTTGAAGAAAAACAAAGAAGTTTGCATTAAGATGAGTTGTTAAGTCCTGATTGGACAGGTTAGCCAGTGCAGCCAAATAGTGAATTTTGACTATTAGACCTTGGTGTTTTGATAG
Source organism: Peromyscus nudipes (assembly GCA_902168325.1). Lineage (NCBI taxonomy): Eukaryota > Metazoa > Chordata > Mammalia > Rodentia > Cricetidae > Peromyscus > Peromyscus nudipes. Next base: position 26,448 of record CABHPH010122074.1, read on the forward strand.
TTGGATCTTTGGGATCAGTCTCAGGAATGAGTCATTGGGCAAATAAGGAAATAGGGCCTAGCTTTAGCAATGTAATCTAACAGTTTAGCAAGAGAGAGGAAAGGGAAAAGGATAAAACCTGTCTGCAATGCTTGGGCCTTCTAGAGAGCCCCTCAGGTACCATTACAGCACACACACATAATCAGTGTTGGCAAAGACACGGAACCACTGGCATGCTCACACATGCACGGTTGGAAAAGATGCAAAATTGTGTAGTCATGTTGAAAGACAGGTTGGAATTTTCTTTAAAAGTTAAACACACATGTGCTGGGACTTAGCAAATCTACTAATGTTAATAAAGCCTACTTGAATTACCAGGTGTCTGTCTCTTCATTCCTTTTCCTATTTCTATCTGACCTTGTCCTTTGCCTCTATGGCATCTATTATCAGGTCAACTCAAACCTGCATTCTACAGTGAGGATATTAAGAGTTGGGCCACTAGGAAGCTCAGGTCAAGATCATCATTATTTGTTTCACCTACCCAATGTAAACAGAAAGAACAATCTTTGAACAAGGGAGCTAGCCCTCAACATACAGCACACCTGATGGTATATTAACTGTGGACTTCCTACTCCCCAAAATTGTGATCAAATTTCTATTGGTTGTAAGCCTAGTAGGTTATGATATATAAATACTCATGTATGTAAGTAACATGTGTCAGTCTATGCATTATGCAGTTGAGATGCAGTGCATATATATGATACAGGTTGACCTTAACTTTTGAGCTCATGAAATCCTTCTGCTTTGGTCTTCTAAAGAGCCTGGCCACACATATCTGCCATAGACCTGAGCTTGCAGCTTATGATGATTTTTGTTATGATCACATGAAGTTTCTAAGATACCAGGACTGTGACAAATCACATGTTTTTAAAGCTACTTATAGATAAGAATACTTAGGGATTATTAACAGATCGACATGAGATTTTTGACATCCAATCACCTCTGGGGTGTTAATTTCCCCCAAAACATCTGAAGTGGAAACAGGATATTGGATCCAGTGTCTTGTATACTTGAGACAAGTTATCTGTCACTCAACTACATATCTAGCTAGGACCTATATTTAATCTTGGATAATTTCATACTGACAGGTTTCCATTCCCCAATATTAAACCTCCACCAGTGCAGTACCCCAAATCAAACTGAATTAAGATTTAAAAGTTCAGGTTTACACCCTGGATCTAGGTACCCCTACCCCCACAAACCTCAGGTGAGACAACCCTACTCAACCTGACAACCAGCCAATCATCAGAACCCTTCACCATTCAAGACAAAAGACAATAAAGGAAACAGACAATAAAGGAACAAAAGACCCATCCAACAAAGACATCACAAGAATCAACACCTATACCTATAATTATCCCAAACACAGATGGGTAAACAGCAGTGTAAGAATACATTCAACAACATAAGGAACAATATGGCACCACCAGAACCTAGTGATTCTACAACACCAAGACCTGAACCTCCCAATGCAGATTGAAGCAGAAGAAAATGACCTTAAAAATAACTTCATGAAAATGATAGAGGCCCTTAAAGAAGAAATGAAGAATTCCTTTATAGAAATCAAGGAAAAGACAAACAAAAAAATTGGAAGAAATCAATAAATCCCCTAAAGAAAGCCAAGAAAGCTAGGAAAAAGCAATCAAACATGTGAAGGAAACAGTTCAAGTCTTGAAAATTAAATAGAGGCAATAAAGAAAACACAAACAGAGGGAATTCTGGAAATGGAAAATGTAGATGTAACCAACCGTCTTATTAAATAAGAAACACAGAGCCAATGTAAAGATAAAAACCCAAGAAGTCAGAGCTAAGAGCCTTACCCACCTGCTGCAGCTAACCTCTTCAGCCAAGAGACCTCTCCGAAAGAGACCTACTTCCTGTCTGTTTGTCTTTTAATAGACTTTCTGTTCTGTCTTCTCATTGGTTGTAAACCCAACCACGTGACTGCCTCATCACTGCCTGTCTGTACAGACCTCCAGACACACATTGGAGCGTGTGTCTCCAATGCTGGTTGTATCCTTGAACACACAGAGATCTACCTAGATCTGCCTACCAAGTGCTGGGATTAAAGGCGTGCACGAACGCCCTGGCTTTGGCTATGGCTCTGATCCCTGGGCAAATTTATTTATTAACATACAAATAAAATCACATTTCAGTACAAATAAAATACCACCATATGAAAATCTGGGTAAATGAACAGGAACTACAGATGCAAGCATAAGCAATGGAGTAGAAGAGAGTTAGAAGAGAGAATCTCAGGCATTGAAAATTCGATAGAGGAAATAGGTTCATTGGTCAAAGAAAAAGTTAAATCTAACAAATTATTAACACAAAACATCCAGGAAATCTGGGACACCACAAAAAGAACAAACCTAAGAATTATAGGGATAGAGGAAAGAGAATAATTCCAGGTCAAAGGCACAGGAAATATATTCAACAAAATCATAGATGAAAACATTCCCAGCCTAAAGAATGACATGCCTATGAAGATACAAGAAGCTTACAGAACACCAAATAGACTGGACCAAAAAAGAATTCCCCCTGCCACATAATAATCAAACCACTAAACATACAGAATAAAGAAAAAATATTAAGAGCTGCAAAGGGAAAAGGCAAAGTAATATATAATGGCAGACTTATCAGAATAACATCCTGCATCTCAATGGAGACTCTAAAAGCCAGAAGGTCCTGGGCAGATATTTTGCAGACTCTAAGAGACCATGGATGCCAGCCTAGACTGCTATACCCAGGAAAATTTCAATCACATAGACAAAGAAAACAAGATATTCCATGTGAAAGCCAGATTTAAATAATACCTATTCACAAAGCCAGCCTTACAGAAAGTACTAGAAAGAAAATTCCAACTCAAGGAAGTTAGTTGCACCCTGAAAAACACAGGCAATAGATAATGTCACACTAACAAATCCCTAAGAAGGGAATCACACACACTACTATCACAACCAACAAACCAAAAAATAATGGGAATTAACAATCACTGGTCATTAATAGCTCTTAATATCAATGGTCTCAATTTCCCTATAAAAAGTCACAGACTAACAGAATGCATACAAAAACAAGATCCAACCTTCTGCTGCATTACAAGAAACACACCTCAACTTCAAAGACAGACATTACTTAAGAGTAAAGGGTTGGGAAAAGATTTCCCAATCAAATGGACCTATGAAACAAGTTGGTGTAGCTATCCTAATCTCTAACAAAATAGACTTCCAAGTAAAATTAATCAAAATACATAGAGAAGGACATTTCATAGTCATCACTGGAAAAATTCACCAAGATGAGGTCTCAGTTCTGAACATTAATTCCCCAAATACAAAGTCACCTACATTTTGTAAAAGAAACATTACTGCTTAAATCACACAGCAAACCCCACATACTAATAGTGGGATACTTCAACACTCCACTCTCATCAATGAACAGGTCTGCCAGACTGAAATTTAACAGAGAAGTAAGAGAACTAATAGATGTTATGACTCTGATGGATTTAATTGTTATCTATGAAACATTTCACCCAAACACAAAAGAATGTACCCTCTTCTCAGCACCTCATGGAACCTTCTTTAAAATTGAACACATACTTAATCACAAAGCAAATCTCGACAGATACAAAAAATTGGAATAACCTCCTGTATCTTATCAGATCACCATGGCTTAAAGTTAGAAATCAACAACAACACAAACTACAGAAAGCCTACAGACTCATGAAAACTGAACAACTCTCAACTGAATAACCACTGGGTCAAGGAAGAAATAAAGAAAAAATTAAAAAAAAAAGAATTCCTAGAATTCAATAAAAATGAATGCAAAACATGCCCAAATTTATGGGACACTATGAAAGCAGTGCTGAGGAAAGTTCATAACACTAAGTGCCTACATAAAGAATTTGGAAAGATCTCACACTAGAGACTTAACTGAACACCTGAAAGCTCTAGAACAAGAAGGAGCAAACTCACCCAGAAAGAGTAGATGACAGGAAATAATCAAACTGAGAAATCAATCAAATAGAAACAAAGAGAACAATACAAAGAATCAATGAAATGAAGAGTTGGTTCTTTGAGAAAATCAACAAGATAGACCAACCCTTATCCAAGCTAACTAAAAGGCAGAGAGAGAGAATATCTGAATTAACAAAATCAGGAATGAAAAGGGGGACATAACAACAGACACTGAGGAAACCCAGAGAATCATTAGGTCATACTTCAAAAACCCATACTCCACAAAATTGGAAAAATCTAAAAGAAATGGACAGTTTTCTGGATAGGTACCACATACCAAAATTAAATCAAGACCAGATAAACAATTTAAATAGACCTATAACCATTAAGGAAATAGAAGCAGTCATTAAGAGTCTTCCAAGCAAAAAATGCCCAAGAGCAGATGGTTTCAATGCAGAATTCTATCAGAATTTCAAAAAAAGAGCTAATATCTATATGCCTCAAATTATTGTACACAGTAGAAACAGAGGGAACACTGCCAAACCTTTTATGAGGCTACAGTTACCCTGATACCCAAACCACACAAAGATGCAACAAAGAAAGAGAATTACAGACCAATTTCTCTCATGAACATTGGTGCAAAAATGCTCAATAAAATACTGGGAAACCAAATCCAAGAACATATAAAAAATGATCCACCATAATCAAGTAGGCTTCATCCCAGAGATACCAGGATGATTCAACATATGAAAATCTGTCAATATAATCCACAATATAGAGAAACTGAAAGAAAAAAAACAAATCACATGATCATCTCATTAGATGCAGAAAAAGCCTTTGACAAAATCCAACACCCCTTCATGATAAAGGTCTTGGAGAGAACAGGGATAGAAGGAACATACCTAAAAATAATTAAAAGAAAGATATAGTAAGCCAACAGACAACGTCAAATTAAATGGAGAGAAACTCAAAGCAATTACACCTAAATCTGGAAGAAGACAAGGCTGTCTAATCTCTCCATATTTATTCAATATAGTACTTGAAGTTCTAGCTAGAGTAATAAGACAACACAAGGAGATCAAGGGTGTACAAATTAGAAAGGAAGAAGACAAATTTTTGCTATTTGCAGATGCTTTGATAGTATACACAAGTGACCCCAAAAATTCTACCAGGTAACTCCTACAGCTGGTAAACACCTTCTGTAATGTGGCAGGATGCAAGATTAACTAAAAAAAATCAGTAGTCCTCCTATATGCAAACAATAAATGGGCTGAGAAAGAAATCAGAGAAACACCCATTACAATAGCCACAAACAACATAAAATGTTTTGGGGTAACTCTAACCAAACAAGTGAAAGACCTGTAGAACAAGAACTGTAAGTCTTTGAAGAAAGAAATTGAAGAAGATAACAGAAAATGGAAAGATCTTGCTCTTGGATAGGTACAATTAACATAATAAAAATGGCAATCTTACCAAAAGCAATCTACAGATTCAATGCAATCCCTATCAAAATTTCAACACAATTCTTCATAGATCTTGAAAGATCAATACTCATCAAATTCATATGGAAAAACAAAAAACCCAAAATAGATAAAACAATCCTGTACAATAAAGGAATGTCCACAGACATCATTATCCCTGACTTCTAGCTCTACTATAGAGCTATAGTAATACAAAAAGCTTGATATTCACATGAAAATAGACATGTGGATCAATGGAATTGAATTGAAGACCCTGATAAAAATCCACACACCTATGAACACTTGATTTTTGACATTGAAGCCAAAATTATACAACGGAAAAAGAAATCATCTTCAACAAATGGTACTGGCATAACTGGATGTCGACATGTAGAAGAATGCAAATGGATCTATATCTGTTGTCATTCATAAAACTCAAGTCCAAGTGGATCAAAGAGCTCAACATAAATGCAGTCACACTGAACCTGAGAGAAGAAAGTGGAAAGTAGCCTTGAATGCACTGGCACAGGAGACGAATTCCTGAATATAATACCAGAGCACAGACAGTGAGAGAAACAATTAATAAATGGGACCTCCTGAAACTGAAAAGCATCTGTAAGGCAAATAACACAGTCAATAAGACCAAACACTAGCCTACTAAATGGGAGAAGATCTTCACCAACTCCACATCTGATAGAGGTCTGATCTCCAAATATATAAAAAACTCAAGAAACTAGACATCAAAATAATGAACAATCCAATTTAAAAATGGGGTACAAATCTAAACAGAGAATTCTCAACAGAAGAATCTCAAATGGCTGAAAGACATTTAATGAAATACTCAACCTCATTTAGTCATCAGGGAAATGCAAATCAAAATGGCTCTGACATCATACATCTATCAGAATGACTAAGATCAAAAACACTGATGATGACTTATGTTGGAGAGGATGTGGAGAAAGGGGAACACTCCTCCACTGCTCGTGGGAGTGAAAACTTGTACAGCTCCTCTTAAAATCAGTATGGCAGTTTCTCAGAAAGTTGGGAATCAATCCAACTCAAGACCCAGCAATACCACTCTTGATCATATACCTAAAGGATGCTCAATCGTACCACAAGGACACTTGCTCTACTGTGTTCATAGCAGCATTATTCATAATAGCCAGAATCTGGAAACAACCTAGATGCCCTTCAACTAAAGAATGGTTAAAGAAAATGTGGTACATTTATACAATGGAGTATTACTCAGCTTTTTAAAAAATGACATCAGAAATTTGTAGACAAATTTTTTGAACTAGAAAAAATCATCCTGAGTGAGGTAACCCAGACCCAGCAAGACAAACATGGTATGTACTCACTCATAAGTAGATAGTAGATTTAAAGCAAATGATAACCAGGCTACAATCCACAGCCCTAGAGAAACTGCATAACAAGGAGGACCCAAAGAGAGATGCATGGATCTTCCAGAGCAGGAGAAATAGATTAGCTCTTCTGGGCAAACTAGGTGTGGGGGAGAGGTAGAGGAGAGGAGATAGGCAATGGGAACACCTGGGTTCTGAATGGTAGAGTTGGGGGAGGGACAGAGAGGAAGAGCAAAGAAAGTTATCTTGATAGAAGGGGTCAATATGGGGTTAGGGAGAAACCTGATGCCAGTGAAATCCCAGGAATTCACAAGGATGACTCCAGATAAGACTCCAAGCAATAGTGGAGAGGGTTCCTGAACTGGCCTTCTCCTGTATTCAGATTGGTGACTTTCCTGATTGTCATCATAGAACCTTCATTCAGTGACTGATGGAAGTAAATGCTGAGGTCCACAGCCAAGCACTGGGCTGAGCTCTGGGAGTTCAGTTGAAAAGAGGGATTAATGGGGAGTATTGGGGTCCTGCCCCTTGATAGTCCTCTCCCAGGGTCCAGGAAGAATCTACAACCAGCTGATAATCTAATTGATAGATTCACAACATGCCCCCACGGTTGGGCATGCCTGGCAGACCTAGACACTTCTGCCTAGCCAGTTCTGAGTCAAAATAGCCATTTCCGGGTCAAAACGTCTCGCATGACCAGGACCCCATGGCTCTGCATGGTTGCGTAAAGCAGCACAACCATGTGATCTACGTGCATGCGTGGAGTAGCCACATGAACCTGTGTACACATGCGCAGCCCAGCCTTTATAAGCCGGCGCCATATTCCCCGGCTTCTCTCCTTATGCAGGTGTCTTTCCAACAGGCCTGTCATGTCTATCTCTCTCTCTCTTATCTTAATAAAACTCTTGTTAGTGGATTCTGTCATGTTTCGTGACATTTCCTCGCAGGGTAAGAGTGCCGCCAAATAACTAACATCTGGTGTTGTGATGACACCGGCACTTCTGGGCGCCCTGTGCCTGGAAACCCGTAAACTGGGGACTCTGCTGCACACAAACTGGGGACTCTGCTCCATACGCGACAGACGACTGTCCATTCACCTGGCCAAATGAAAATTCCATGCAACACTGCTTCTCTGATTGGTGAGTCCCCCACTTTTTGGCCAGCGTAAACAGTTTCCTGAATCTGTGAGAACGACCATTGAGCATCCAGCACCTCACTGAGTATTCTTGAAACTGGGGAACCCCTGGCCATGGTCTTTATTGGCTACGGTCAGCCCCTATCACAGGCCTAAATTTCTAGCCATCTCCCATGTCTGCAGGCTGAGATATTCCTCGCGGTTGGACTACCGCCGTTGGGTGCGTCCTGGGGGCTGTGTGAGGGCAGCATGTTTTTCCAGCTTGAAGTGGTAGACGCTGTTCTGGATTCCCGGGGAATCCTTGCCTCACACAGCAGGGCCCCTGCTTTTCGGCTGACGAGCCATCTAGCAGCCTATGCCCGGTATCCGTCCTTGGCTTTAGGGATGTCTGGGGCCTTGGCTCCAGATCACATTTATTTTTTTATTTTTTTATTTTTCTGCCTCTGTTGCAGACATGGAAAATAAGGCTTCCAACCCTATTAGTCCTACTTCTCCCTTAGGCTGTCTTCTTGAAGCTTTGAAACCTCTCAGCTTAATGCCTTACTTAAAGATTCCTAAGCTTATTCTGTCTCTGTACTAAGAGATGGCCCAAATATGCTTTAAAAAAATAACAAAAAATGGCCGCCGAGTGGCTCCTTAGATCCCAATATTTTACGGGAGTTATCTACTTTCTGCCAGTGAACAGGCAAATGGAAAGAGTTGCCCTATATCATAGCTTTCTTCTTTCTCAGTGCTAAACCGTCTCTTCTGGATTCCTTCTCTCCTGCTCATATGCTCCTAGCTATGCCTAAACTGGAGGATTCTCTGACTCCAGAATCTCTGACTCTAGATCCTACTAATGAACCTCCACCTATCTGACCTCTGGCTCCCACTCCTACTCCTAGGGCGACTGTTCCTTCAGCTCCTCTTCCGGATTCTTCTTCCTCTAAAGCCGATTCTTCCTCGGCAGCAGCTGTTTCTCCCTCGGCAATGGCCGTTTCCAAAGGCCCTGCCCTGGCTCCAACCTTCACTCCTCCTACTACTCATTCTCGAACTGCTAAAGTGTCTGATTCCAGCCATCCAAACCCGTCCAGTATTCTCCCTTTGTGAGAGGTGGCTGGTGTGGATGGACTGATTAAAGTTCATGTTCCATTCTCTCTCTCAGAACTCTCTCAGATAGAAACTAAGCTGGGTTCTTATACTTCTAATTCTGCTTCCTTTATTAAACAGTTTCAATATATAACTCAATCTTATAGTCTCACCTTTCATGATATATACATGATACTTTCTAATAAATTACTTCCTGAGGAGCGCAGGCGAGTATGGGAACAGGCTAGGACCCATGCAGACAAAGTTCACCAGACTAACCCCTCATATCCTCTAGGAGCCGAGGTGGTTCCTGACCAAGAACCACACTGGGACTATAACATCCAGGGTGGCTCTCTAGCCAGAGATAGGTTTATTACCTGTCTCCTGACAGCCCTCTGTAAGGCTGACCTAAAACCAGTAAACTATGAAAAACTAAAAATGATAATTCAGGATAAGGACGAAAATCCATCTCACTTCTTAGAGCGGCTCACCAAGGCTCTACTTCAGTTCACTAGCTTAGACCCAGAGAGCCCTGAGGGCAGGCAGCTCCTAATGACTCACTTTGTCTCACAGAGCTTCCCCAACATTAGGGATAAACTTAAACGTTTAGAGAACAGCCCTCTGACCCCACAGGCAAATGTGTTGGTGATAGCATTTAAGGTGTACCATGGGAGAGATGAGAAGGCCCAAAAAAGGAACTGCCAGATGCTGGCAAACACTATCCGACCGGCTCTCCGAAAGCCGTCTGGTCTCTGTTTCAAGTGCGGGGAAAGAAGGCCATTGGGCCCAGGCTTGCACCACCGCCCCACGAAGGGCACCGACAAGGCCTTGTCCAAAATGTTGCCAAAAGGGTCACTGGTCAGCTGACTGTCCTAATGTCCCAAGTGATATAGGAACGCCAGACGAAGACCACCCTCCAGCTGACTTTCTAGGCTTGGCCTACAGCAACGACTGATGCTGCCCGGTTCCCGCCCCGGCCACTCCCATCTCACACAGGGAACCAAGGGTAATAATAAAAGTAAATGGGTGCCCCATCTCATTCCTTTTGGACACTGGAGTTACCTACTCTGTCCTGGGTGAGAGTTTTGGGGGCCTACCTCTCCTGCTCGTCTCCCTATTGTCGGGGTTGGGGGACAGCCTTACCTACCTCATCAGACACCACCACTTAACTGCATTTTCAGAGGCATCCCTCTCACACACACATTCTTAGTGGTGCCAAGCTGCCCTGTCCCTTTAATGGGAAGGGATCTTCTAGCTAAGGTAGGAGCGTCTATTTCTTCTGCTCCACACATTCGCCTCATCCCAGACGTGCCAGCAGCTCCTCTTCTTCTTCTCCTAGCCACTCATTCTACTGACTCTAACAATTCTTTTCCCTTGCCAGCCTCTCAAGTAGACCCAAAAGTCTGGGATACCCAAGACCCTTCTATCACTAGACACCATCAGCCTATTACTATCCAGCTACAAAACCCTACCAGATATATCACCCAAGCTCAGTACCTTCTCTCACTCCAGAGCCTAAGAGGACTTAAGCCTATCATTTCTGACCTTATCAGGAAAAATCTTCTCTGCCTAACCTCTTCATCTTTTAACACCCCCATACTTGCAGTTAAAAAGTCTAATGGAACCTACTGCCTGGTTCAAGACCTCCAGCTCATTAACTCTGCAGTGGTCCCCCTCCATCCTGCAGTGCCTAACCCTTATACTATCCTCTCCACTGTCCCTTCAGGAACCTCTCACTTCTCTGTTCTAGATCTCAAAGACGCCTTCTTTTCTATTCCTCTCAGTCCTCAGTCTCAAAATATCTTTGCTTTCCCCTGGACTGACCCTGACACTCACCTGTCCACACAGCTGACCTGGACTGTTCTGCCGCAGGGATTCAGAGACAGTCCACACCTATTTGGTCAGGCTCTGGCCTCTGACCTGCTTTCTCTGTCTCTCCCTGGCTCTAAACTAATACAGTATGTAGATGTTATTTTACTCTGTAGCCCGTCCTTACAGGTTAGCCAAACTAACACCTCTGCTCTCCTAAATTTCTTATCCAGCTGAGGTTACAGAGTATCTCCTTCTAAAGTTCAGCTGTCAACTCCCCAGGTCACCTATTTGGGTTTATCCATTACTCCAACCCATAAGGCTATTACTGTAGACAGAAAGCATCTAATTCAGTCTCTTACAGTCCCTTCTACTAAACAGGAGATTCTGTCTTTCCTAGGAATAGCTGGCTTCCTATGGTCTTGGGTTCCATCTTTTTCTCTCCTTGCTCTCCCCTTATATGAGGCAGCTCAGGGCTCACCACATGAGCCCCTCCTCCACCCTGTCACTAAACCTTTCCTAAAGCTCCAACAGGCTTTTCTTCAGGCCCCAGCACTTCATCTTCCAGACTTAACCAGTCCCTTCTCCCTCTATGTAGCAGAGAAGGAGGGATTTGCCCTGGGAACTCTAGGGCATCAGCTGGGACCCTCCTTTGCACCTGTAGCCTATCTGTCAAGAAGTTAGACCTTACCAGTCAGGGCTGGGCACCTTGCATCCATGCCTTAGCAGCTGCAGAACTCCTTATTCGGGAATCAAAGAAGCTAAGCTTTGGGTCACCCATTATTGTGTTTTCTCATAATAATCTGTCTCATCTCTTAGCTTATAAAGGCTTATGAACTTTACCTCCTTCCCGGGTTCTTCTCTCCAGGTGGCATTACTAGAGGATGCCACACTTACTTTCTGGACTTGTCCACCTCTTAATATTTCAAACCTCCTCCCTCAACCTAATGCTGACTATTCTCCTTCTCATTCCTGCACTGAAACCTTAGAGGAACTGTTACCTCACCCTTCACACATACAGGAGGGCACATTGTCTCAGGCTACTTATACCTGGTACACAGATGGCAGCTCCTTTTTATATGAAGGGAATCGTAAAGCGGGTTATGCCATAGTGTCAAATACTGAGATAATAGAGGCACAGGCATTACCCACACACACCACTAACCAACAGGCTGAGCTGATAGCTCTCACCCGTGCCTTCCAATTGTCACAGGGACAATCTCTAAATGTTTACACAGACTCCAAATATGCTTTTCATATCCTCCTGTCCCACGCTGCTATTTGGAGGGAGCGTGGCCTTCTCACAGCAAAAGGGGGATCCATATCTAAATCAGGCCAAATAATGGCCATACTGGAGGCTTCCCACCTCCCCAAGGCTATAGGAATTATCCACTGCCAGTCTCATCAGACTGATAACTCTATCATCTCTAGGGGAAACAACTGGGCTGACCAGGCAGCCAGGACAGCAGCCCTCCAGGGCCAAGTCTTGCCTCACCCACCACAGGGAATCCATACAGTACAGCCTATACCCTCACAGGGAACTCCAGACGCTAGGCAAACTCTTTCTTATTTACACCAGCTCTTTCATCCTAATAATCTTGCTCTATCTCAATTCGTAAAAGCTCACCTGCAGCCCACATCTGAGGACTTACAGTTCTAAAGAACTATTACTGCCTCTTGTGAGATCTGCCAAAAAACAGATCCCAATACCAAGTACAGGAGTCAGCCTTTTCCCACCCACCAGGCTAGAGATTCCCTTCCAGGAACTGACTGGCAGCTCGATTTTACCCATATGCCCACTGTCAGGAAAGTTAAATATCTCCTCGTGATGGTGGACTCATTTTGGAATTGGGTGGAGGCATATCCAGTTTCTAATTTAAGCGGGCTCAGACAGTTGCAGATCTCCTTCTCCGAGAAATTTTTCCTCGGTTTGGGGTTCCTGCTTCTCTTCAGTCTGACAATGGCCCGGAGTTCACCTCTCAGATTTCTCAGACACTAGCTAAGGCTCTTAACATTCCTTGGTATTTTCATATCCCATACCATCCTCAATCCTCAGGAAAGGTAGAGCGTACCAACCGGTCTTTAAAAACTATTCTTACTAAGATGTCACAGGAACTTCTCCTTGACTGGGTAAGATTATTGCCTCTAGCTCTTCTCAGGCTCAGGGCTCTTCCTAAAAAGCCTCTTTTTTTTTTTTTCAGTTTTTCCAAGACAGGGTTTCTCTGTGTAGCTTTGCGCCTTTCCTGGAACTCGCTTTGGAGACCAGGCTGGCCTCAAACTCACAGAGATCCACCTGCCTCTGCCTCCCAAGTGCTGGGATTAAAGGCATACACCACCACCACCCGGCAAAAAAAAAGCCTCTTTCAATTTCTCCATTTAAACTAATGTATGGAAGCCCAGTTCTAACACCAGGTCTTTTATCCAACCCTCCAACTGTTCCAGATAGCCTGTTAACTCCCCTTTTGTGTCACCCAAGCTCTAGCCTATGGAGCTATGCAGACTGTCCATTACCTCAGGAGTGTGACAATAATTGTCCACCTCCAATCCACATTGGGGATCAGGTTCTTCTCTTTCCTCCAGGCCAGCACCCTTCACCCCTTTCCCCTAAGTGGCAGGGACCCTTCAAGGTAATTCTTGTGACTCCTACAGCTGCTAAACTTGAGGGCTTTCCTCACTGGGTCCACCTGTCTCATCTAAAACCTTTTATCTCACCTCCATCCCAGAAAAATCTCTCTTCATGTACAGTAAAACAAACAGGGCCTTGCACTCTCAAGCTCCAGAAGACATCAGGATCCACTGCCTTGTCACCAATTTCAGAGGAATAAGGTATCACCCCTTCCTTTCCCAACTAGGGCCACACAGAGCTGGAGACAAAAAGGACCATCAAAAATATCCAGGCGGTAAGGAAAAATGTAATACAACAGTCTATCATTGTTCAATACTCAGCAACTGATCACCTGCGTTTCCTAAATGCTAAACTAATGAAGGAAACAGGTGCCTTAAATAAACTACCTCTAATAAGGCTTGTCTCAGATAAAAATTAAGCAGAGTACTAAGGCCAGATCTACCTCAGATAAATGTCACATGTCTCCATCTGGGCAGGCCAGATCTACCTCAGATAAATGCCAACTCCAAAAATAAAATAATAATGATTCTTTTTTCTCTAAGCTTTTTCTATGTCACCAGTATCTTGTCAGACAAAAGGTTCCCAGCCACACCACGAAGGATGGACAGCTGCAGAACAAGGGGATGGCAGAACTTCACTCCAGGACCCGCCACCATCATCCCAGGACTTCACAAGCTACCCTCCCCATTTCCCCCAAAGAGCCAACCAATGCCCACTATTCAGCTGGAAGCAGTCTTTGAGAGAAACGTCACCCCATACCCACTCAACCACAATTTTTTCTTTTTAAAAAAGAGGAGTCAGGGATGATAGATTCACAACACTCCCCCATGGTTGGGCATGTCTGGCAGACCTAGACACTTCCGCCTAGCCAGTTCCGGGTCAAAATAGCCATTTCCGGGTCAAAACGTCTCGCATGACCAGGACCCCATGGCTCTGCATGGTTGCATAAAGCACGTGGCGCAACCATGTGATCTATGCGCATGCGTGGAGTAGCCGCATGAGCCTGTGTATGCATGCTCAGCCCAGCCTTTATAAGCCGGTGCCATATTCCCCAGCTTCTCTCCTTATGCATGTGTCTTTCCAACAGGCCTGTCATGTCTGTCTCTCTCTCTCTTATCTTAATAAAACTCTTGTTAGTGGATTCTGTTTCGTGATGAATAGTAAATGAATCTACAAACACAGAACTCTTTAGTCCATACACTTTATTCTTCTGAGTCAGTTTCCTCTCTACACTGCTATTCTGCTCTCATGCCTAGCTCCTTTCTTGCCTGATTTCTCTTTATATTTATCTTCTGTCCCCTCTAAGTTCTATCTTAATTCTCTCATCTTAGTTCTGCCCCACCTAGGTTCTTATCCATCCAGTTCTTTCCCATCTTAACTCTTCTCTCATCTCCTTCTTTCTCATCTTGTTCTTCCCCATCTGGCTCTTTCTTATCTTCCATCTCATTCCTCTAGTATTCTCTTATAGTCCTTCAACCTAGTTCTTCCCTATGTCAGTTCATTCCTTTCCAATTCTTACCCATCTAGATCTTCCATTCTCTTTTATCTACTCTGTCTCATCCTTGCTCTGAAAATAAAACTGTCTTTTATCCCTTTGCCCCTTATCTCTCCAAGCTATCTCTGTTCCCACAGTTTCTGGCAGGGTCGGGGTAAGTGTGCTTGGTTGCTAGGCAAGTTGGCTAAGCAACTTCATCGCAGCTAGATGTACCTGTAAGTAGGAACACTTTAGTTCTGACTTAATTGTTAAGAGTGGATCTAAAACTAGAGATAAGACTTTGGAAAGGAGAAAGTTAAGCTTAATTAGCACATCTGCCAGGCCTTCTCAAACAGATAGGCTGAATGCTTGAGTCTGTTCTTAGAGAGTACAGAGGTATGTCTGATAAGATACTTTCATCCATCTGGGGATGGTACTGGCCGGATGCTGCTAATTACAATAATTACAGAAAGTCCTGAAATTAGGGATCCTGATTGTGTTACTGCTCAGAAGGTTATCTAAATATTCCTTTAGTAGAGGGGAAATTGTGCCTAAAGAATAATGGAGAAGCTACACTAGCACATGAGAAATTCATAGTAGGAAATAGCTAATAATCAAAAGCTAATATCCCCAAGACTCCTTGAGCCTCAGCTTGACCTCTGGAAGGCCCTTGGCTTCTTACAGGTATTAGTTTGTCATAATCAGCTGAAATCCTACTTCATATATTTTTGTGGCTTGCAGCAAGGGAGGAAGAATTGTAGGAACCAGGGACTCTCAAGATTGTGATGGGGCAACCCACAGAGACAGCGGACCCAAACTCATGGGAGCTCATAGACTCTAGACTGACAGCTATGGAGCCTACATGGAACCAATGAGGCCCTCTGCATGTGGGAGACATTTGTGCAGCTTGGTGTGTTTGAGGGGCCCCTGGCAGTGGGACCAGAATCTTTCCCTGGCACATGAACTGGCTTTTTGGAACCTATTCCCTACAGTGGGATATCTCCCTCAGCCTTGATACAGGGGGGAGGATCTCAGTCCTGCCTCAACTTGATATGCCAGCTGTTGTTGACTCCCATGGGAGGCCATACCCTTTTTGAGGAGTGGATGGAGGGGGTGGAAAGGAGGTTGGGTGAGGGAATCAGAAGAGAGGAGGGAGGGGGAACTGTGGTTGGTATGTAAAATAAATTTAAAAAATTAGTAATAAAGAAAAGAAAAAACATATTTCATTACATCAAAAAATCCCCAAGTTTAATGAATAAAAAGCTCCTGGATGATTTTTTTAGCCCCTAGAGAGGAGATGAGGAGAAGAGACTGAAAAACCATATCACTATTCTCTAGGGGGCAATTTAAATACCCTGTAGGTATGACCTTGAGCATCTCTGGGGGAGGAGCCACCGTTTGGCGGGTTTTCTGAGACAGGACAGTGTTTGGAGAGAGAGAGAGAGAGAGAGAGAGAGAGAGAGAGAGAGAGAGAGAGATGGGGAGGGAAGGATTAGGTGGAACTTCCACCTGAAAGCATACCTGGATACTATGTATTTAGATGCTGTTTACACCCCTACCTAGACCAACTCCTCCCAGATCCCCACCCAATTTCTGCCCCCTCCCCTGTAAGCAAGTGTTGCAACTCTTGGGGAAAGGTATCCTGACTGCTCAGGGAGTCAGCCTATACCTTGAATTGCTAGGACAGCTCTGGCTCAGGTCCTAGATCTAGGCTGTGTTTCTTTTACTGGTTCTGGGCTCCAGGGTCAGGATGGGTTCCTTTAACTGTTCTCCTTTTCCTACATTCTCCCCTTTTTGTTTAGTAACTGGGAGTTGGAAAGGTGGTGAAGTTATCATTAGATAGACTACTTCCTACGGTGATATTTTCTTTTGTACTTAAATGTTATTTGTATGTTAATAAATAAAATTGCCTGGGGGTCAGAGCTATTAGCAAGCCATAGGAAAGCAGGGCGGTGGTGGCATACGCTTGTAGTCCCAGCACTTGGTAGGCAGAGTTAGGTAAGTCTCTGTGTGTTCAGGGATACAGCCAGCATTGGATACACATGCCTTTAATCTCAATACCAACCATGGAACACCTGGAGGTCTATACAGACAGGCCGTGATGAGGCAGTCATGTGGTTGAGTTTACAACCAATGAGAAGCAGAACAGAAACTCTATATAAGGACTTTAACACAGGAAGTGGTGCTGGTTTGGAGAGGTAGGACCACTGCAGGAGGAAGGGTAAGGTTTTAGCTCTTAGCTCTGACCTCTTGGCTTTCTTCCTTGCATTGGTTCTGTGCTTTTTATTTAATAAAACGGTTGGTTACATTTACAACTTCCTGATGAATTGGAGCATCGAGGTTCTTGGGACAATCTTGGGATGTAACAGGTTCTGCTGATCTCTGGCTCCATAGCTAGGGGTTGGTAATCCTGTAATAGTAACTGGTTAAGTCTGGCTAGAAATATTTTGGATCTGTTGTTGAAGAAATCTAGACAAGAGGTTTATAAGGCAGGGTGCAATTAGTAGGAATAAGAAAAGGAAGAAGGGAGGCTACCTGGAAAACAGGACCCCAAGAAAGACATGGGGATCTCCCAATGATGGAGAAATGGATGAGATCTACATGAACAGTCTGGACGTGAGTGGGGGTAATGAGGGGCGAGGGTTGAGGGAAAGAGAACTTGGGGGAGTGGGAGATCCCAACTGGATCAAGAACAGAGAGGGAACACAAGGAATGTTCATGGTAAATGAAGACCACATGAGAATAGGAAGAAGTAAAGTGCTAGAGAGGCCCACAGAAATCCACAAAGATGCCCCCACAATAGACTGCTGGCAATGGTCGCGAAACAGCCCGAACTGGCCTACTCTGGTGATAGGATGGCCAAACACCCTAATTGTCGTGCTAGAAACCCCATCCAATGACTGAGGGAACTGGATGCAGATATCCACGGTCAGGCCCCGGGTGGAGCTCCGGGAGTCCAATTTGCGAGAAGGAGGAGGGTTTATGAGAGCAAGAGTTGTTGGGACCAGGGATGGATGGAATACAGGGACGAGTGGCCAAACGAATGGAAACACATGAACTGTGAACCAATGGCTGAGGGGCCCCCAACTGGATCAGGCCCTCTGAATGGGTGAGACAGTTGATTGACTTGATCTGTTTGGGAGGCATCCAGGCAGTTGGACCAGGTCCTGTGCTCAGTGCATGAATTGGCTGTTTGAAACCTGGGGCTTAGCAGAGACACTTGGCTCAGCCTGGGAGGAGGGGACTAGACCTGCCTGGACTGAGTCTACCAGGTTGATCTCAATCCTCGGGGGAGTCTTTGCCCTGGAGGAGATGGAAATGGGGGGTGGGCCAGGGGGAGGGGGTGGGGCGGGAGAGGGGATAAAGGGGGAATCTATGGCTGATATGTAAAGTTGAATTATATTGTAAAATAAAATAAAATAAATTCAAAAAAAAGAAAAGGAAGAAAAGAGGAGATAAGAAGGGTAGCATCTAGTTCCATATCTGACTATTAGTGATCCACTGGCTAGAGGTATCAGGATGTTTCTGGTTTTGAAGATCCATTTGGTGTTGTTGGATCTTATCTTTCACTAAACCTGATTGGTTGACATAAAAACAATATTCTTCCCCAAGAAAGAGACAAAGACCACCTCTTTCTGCCATTAGAAAATCTAATCTTCTATGATTTTGTAGTACTACAGTGGCCAGTGGGTCTATTTGTCCCTGAAGGGCAAGGATAGTCTGAGCTATCCTTTGTTGTTGTAAACCCTGGATGAATGGTGAGGAAAGCCCATGGTAAAGAGCTATGAAAGCAGTCAGTCCTGGTGTTCCAGGGGCTACACCTGCATTTATGCCCAGGGCTGTTAGAAAGGGTATTACTTGGATTGCTCACTTGTCATGCCATGCTGCTATGAACTTGGCAATGGGAATTGGCAAGGGTTCTTCACCAGGTACCACCCCTAATTTAGGAAACAGGAACACCAGGACACAAGTCCCAGACTACCTAGAAGGTGAGCAGTGATAAATTTGAGTATCACAGAGAATAGAGGCATTGTGAATGTTTAGACATAGGGCCTGGGTAATAGTACCAAGGATAATGGTATTATTGCAGTCTATAGAATCCAGGGTATGTGCAAAGCATGTTCCTGAAGAGTTAAAGCAGTCAGTAATGCCAAAGAGAGGAATGTGAGAGAGATAAGTGGTAGTAGTGACATTTGGTTTGGAGCAATTAACAAGTGGTAAGGTGAGAGAATCTAATAGGATAATGGATTAGGCCACAAATGGTGGATGAGAATTTGACCCGGGAGGGACACACAACCAGCATTCTCCAAAGTGGTCAAGCTGAGTATTATTCAATAGCTGATATGTAGTAGTTAGGATCAAGTAATGGTGTGACAGGGAGGTGGGATCAAAATCATCAAAAAGGGTGATGTTAAGGATGTAAGAGACATTGAGGAGCTCTGGACCACTGCTTCTACTGTGTCTATACCTGGGGGTTGAGAGAGTTGAATGTGTACCCTCTGTATTTTGAGCATATCTGGTGGGCAGGTTTGATAAATACTATAGTAAAGTTCATCAATGACTACCATTTCCCTCCTGAGGTGCGCATCCTTAATTAGGATGTAAAAGATTCTCCATTCTTCATAAAAGGCAGAGTGTTTTCCTGGATATGCATTATGTCTCTAGCAATCTCCAGACCCTACCACATGAGTGGTCTGGTTGAACTCTTGGGCATATGTCTCCTGAATCTCAAATCTCCATACACAGAGTTTGGTAGCAATATGGGTGAGTGAGAAGAAGTATAAGGAGAAGAGGTAGAGCATGAACCAATAGGGTGAGGCTCGGTCTTGACAGGCTTATGAGGTCTCATTCTTCTGAGACCAGAGGCAGGCTGGTAGTCTGTATATAGTTTTAGGAATTGTTCCTTTGCTAATTGACAGACATGGGTAAGAGCTATTCATTCAGCCTGCTGATTTGTGAGGTGGGCTGGAAGAGCTTGTGTTTCAACCACTATGGTGTCTGAAACAACAGCATATCCCACTTCATGTGCTCCTTCATATAGGAAGGAGCTGCCATCTGTGTACCATGTGTAAGTGGCCTGAGGTATTGCTCCTACCTGTCTATGTATAAGATAAGGTAGTAACTCTTTTAGGGTATTGGTGCATGAGTGTTGTGGGGAGTATTCCAGGACTGGTTGGCGGAGAAGATTTGAAATGTGAAGAAGTGGACATGATTGAAAAGTCAGTGTTGTGTCCTCTACCAATGCTACCTGAAGGGAGAAAACCTGGGAGGGAGGTAATGTTTGAAGACCTTTGTATGGTAAAAGGTGTGACAGGTGGTGAGGAGAAAGGACAGTAATGGGGGACCTAAAGGTTAACTTCGTAAGGAGATGCTTTCCATCTGGGGTCTCAGGATCCAGGTTCGTATATTGTAAGAGGGCCTTCGTAAGGTGGTCGAGGAATTGAGATGGGTTTTCATTTTTTTCCCTGGATGACCTCTTGGACTTTTTCATAATTTACTTAGTGCCTTAAGGGTAGCCCTGTGGAGATCAGCTGGGGGGAAAATTATAAATTGATTCCTAGCTAGGACGTCTCCTGGGGTATTGTAACCCATTCAGGGTCCTGCCCTAGCCCCCACTGGTTAGGTGTTATCCTTTTGATGGAGTTCATCTGCATGGGCCCTAGCCTGATCCCAGACTCATCTACTCTCTTCTGGGAGGAGATTGTTGATAAGGATCATATAAACATCATGAAAGGTAAGGTCATAGAATTGGGTAATGTACTGGAATTCTTTAATAAAAGTGAAAGAACTGACAATATAAGACCCTAATCTTTTTTCTACTTGGGAGAGGTCAGATAATAAGAAGGGGACATTTACCCTGACTAAACCATCCACCCCAGCAAACTCTTGCAAAGGGAGAACTGGGGATGGTTTAGATTGAGGAGGTACAGGAGTTCTCAAGGTAGAGCAGGGATGAGTAGTGGGAAGACTAGGGGCTGTTGGTGGACTGAAAGTGGGTGCAAGAGAGAGTTGACCTGGTGGATGACCTGTCACTGAGGAGGGAGAAGGGGAAACTGAAGGGACCAAAGAGGGAGCTGTGGGCTTTGGTCTATAAGGCAGAGGCTCATTAGCTAGATCAAAGGAAATAGAATCATCCTGTTCTGACTTCATAGCTAGCAGGAGCTGGGTGAGGGAACAGGAGGCACAGAGAGAAGGCTTGGAGTGAAGGTAAGAGAAGCTTTAACATGAAGGGTTGCTTTCCATTTTCCTGATCGCTCATAGTAGTTGTAAAGGTCCTGACTAATATTGGGATCTAGTGTACCATTATAAAGCCATTTAGATTGGTTATCTAAGGAATATTGAGGCCAAACTTTATTGCAAAGGTGAACGAGTTTAGGGCCTTTCAAATCGAGTACCAGGTGTAAAGTCTTGAGATTTTCTAGGAGGCATCCCAAGGGGGAATGGGAAGGTATGGAGTACAAAGTTCCAATGGATGAGAGGTGAAGGAAAAGGTAACTGCAGCCTGTAGTCATGGGCATCCCCTGGACTCAAGGAGAACTGAATAAGGAGAAGCCATTCAGAGGGTCAAGCGTAGCAAGCTTAACCTGGCTAGGTCAATGGAGACACTTGGGTGCCTGGTAGTAGGGCTTCTGTAGAAGCAAGAGGGCAAGAGAAAACCAAGCTCTAGGGGAAGAGTCTCATCCAGAGGAAAGGGCTGGAAAAAGGAGACTTTTGTGGTTCCGTTTTGTTGGGAAGACAGGGGAGAGCACAGGAAGGGATGCAATAACCTAACTGGGCCTCAGGAAACTGCCTGATTAAAGTTTGGGGGAGTGTGGTCAGGTGAAGAGGGCCAGCTGTAATTTTAAAGACCATGGCTTGGGGTATCTCAACTTCCAAGAGTACTAGAGGGGTGCTGGACACTCAATGGTCATTCCTTAGACTGAGGGAAATATCTACACCGACTAAAGGGGGAACTCTCCTAATTACTGCTGCTGGATCGAATGCTGAGTGATCAGTGAACTGGAAATTGGGTCCATTGCAGATGGACTGGAGATAAGGGATAGGGTCCTAGTGTGGCTCAGACTACAAGGGGAGAGCACAGGAGCCAAGGGAGTCTATCCTGGGTTTTGGCACCAAAATGTAAGTGAGTATTGCTACTCTGGGGAAAAGGTATCCCAATGCCTAGGGGAGTCAGACTATACCTTGACATGTTAGGACAGCTCTGGTGGCTTGAGCTGCAATGGTACAGTTTGGCTCTGGAGGGAAAGGTATCCTGACTGTTCAGGGAGTCAGGCTATATCTTGAGGTGCTAGAAGAGCTCTGGCTTGGGTTCCAGATCTAGGCTCTTTATTTCACTGATTCTGGACTCCAGGGTCATGGTGGGTTTCTTTAGCTGACCCCCTTTTCCTATGCCACACCCAAGTTTGTTTTTTCAGACAAGATTTCTTTATGTAGCCATGGCTGTCCTGGAACTCACTCTCAAGATCAGGCTGGCCTCAAACTCACAGAAATCCTCCTACTTCTGCCTCCCAACTGCTGGGATTAAAGGTGTATACATCCACTGCCTGTCTAGGGTTGGAGTTCCTTTACCCCCAAAGCCAGGAATATTGCTTATGCCCCCAACCCTTTTGAGTGGAGTCTGTGCATGTCTCTGGCCCACAAGCAGATATGCTCAGAGCCACTTGGCAGCATGAATGTATTATCTTCATTATTATGCAGAGTTCTGTAGCAGCTACAGTCACACACAGAGGAAGGAAATGTACCTTTTGTTCTCTTTCCACTAATCTGCAGGTCCTGTGCTCTTTGGACCTCCTTACACTGGAGTGGCTTTTTTGTGTGGGGTGTCACAAATATATTCCGAGAGAGCTCAGAATGTGACTATTAATATGATCATAGGATCTACATGGACCCTTCCTAATAGGTGCTGGCTATTTCATTTAAACACTGCAACTCAAGCACTTCTTAAGCCACATCACCTATTCAATCCACCTCAATAATTTGCCTTCCCTCTGGCTTTCCAGACCCCAATAATCTCTGGACCATGGCCTAGCACTATAGAACTTCCTCCTTGGTTCTTTTGTGTTTTTCCTAACATGACACAGCCATGCCTTTCCCAGCCTCCTCTAATAATTAAAACTTCCTACTGTTGCACTGTAGCAGCTCCAATGCATTCCTGTCCAGTCTGTTGTCCCAGCCATTAACGGCAGCTCTTCTCCCTACTCTCAGTAGTTCTCCGTGTGTCCTGGGCTTCCTGCTGCTGCTTCTTGATAGGAGACTTTTTCACAGCTCAGCTGGTGTGCTGGTTAGAATGTGAATGACCCCTATAGACTCATATATTTGAGTGTTTTGTTCCCAGTTGGTAGACTGTTTAGGAGGTGTGGTCTTATTGGAGGAAGTATTTCAATGGGGATGGGGTGTAAGGATTCAAAAACCCATGCCAGACCCAGTCTAACTCTCTGGCTCCTGCTGGTGGATCAGGGTGCAATCTCTCAGCTGCAGCAAGAGCCCACAGCACCA
>CABHPH010122075.1:13105-29525 GCA_902168325.1 Peromyscus nudipes
AGGTTGGGCAACTCACTCCAACTGTCCCTTCGAAGGCCACCATAGTCAAAGAACTAGGCGATCTTATTGGACATGTGGTGAAACTGAGGCTCTGAGAGCTTGGGGGACCCAGAACGGGAGTGGAAGCTGTGGAGCTCCCGGAGTAGTGCCCTGCCCTGGGTGGGCCACTCACTGAGCTGGTATTCTCTGATACCCTGCCCATTCCATTCTCAGCCCCTAAGGGGTTCAGATTTCTGAAGATGGGAAGCAAGGTTAAGGGGATCTCACATACAAGCCAGCTGTAACAATCCGTGTGTCTGTGGTTGTCTGTCCGTAAGCCTGGCCTGATAATAGGAGGAAAGAGGAAATGAGGGATATGGGCCTAGAGCTGGACAATTGGAGGGATGAGTCTTAGCCTAGCTCTCTTCCTGATGGACAAGTACCCCTGAGCTTCAGGGACAGAAAATAACATAGGTCACAGTGAGACCAGATTGTTGGGTGGAGACACATCTGGCCCAACCCCTCCTACAGTCGATGGCAAGCCAAGGCTCTCATGGGAAAGGTGGTCCCTTCACTGAGGAACCCCTAAAGAGGAGGCAAGATCTGGAGATGGCCCTGAGGACCAAGGACTCTTGGGAAGTAGCGTGTGAGAAGGGGCTAAAGGTGGCGGCCAAGGAGCTTAGCAGAGGTGGGGGAAGATTGTTTGCTCCCAACACAGCAGCCATGGCCACCAATGGCCACTGAGCACATGACATGAGACCAGAGTCACTAGGGAGCCCAGTTTTCCATTCTGTTTCATTTAATTCATTTAAATTTTAAAAATGAATACTTGATTCACTTATTAGAAAACTTTTTAATATATTTGGAAGAGCATGAATACTTTAGTGAGGTAAATTTTATGAAATCTAAACATTGATCAAACAATCCTAGTGAAATGATAATATCCAAATTGAGAAGAACTTTCAAAGACAGCACAAGAGGAATATAATAACTAGGAATCACTTTTATATTGATCACATGTTGAAATAAATTATACTTGGGGGGGTGTTGAAAATTTACCCAAATTAATGCCACCTTAAAATTCTTTTTGCTTTTTTAACATGGCCACCAGAAAATGTAAAGTTGGGGCTGAGGAGATGCCACTTGAGGACTTGAGTTTGAAGAGCCCACTTAAAAAGCTGGGCATGGTGACCTGTGCTTACAATCCCAGCGCTAGAGAGGCAGAGACAGGCAGATCCCTGGGACTTGCTGGCTAGCCAGCCTACTTAATGAGCCTAGTGAGAGACCCTGTCTCAAGAAAACAAGGTGAACCACAGGTTGTCCTGTGGCCTGCACAGGGACATGTACACACATGCCTGTGTACACACACGCACACACACACACACACACACACACACACACACACGTGTGCATGAACCACACACACAAAAGACAGTTTAAAATGACATGCGCGGTAACATCTGGGAAGCCTGTACTCATGGTGGCTTCAAGCTCTTCCCTTTTGAATATTCTCATTGTGTAGGCTGCTCTCTCTTCCTGCAGGCTGTTGTCAGTTGGCTAGATGGATGGTTTCCGGGCAGCAGCTTCCAACTGTGGCCTCTCTCCAGTATCTGGCGTGGTTTTGCCGGGCTCTGACCTTTTCTTGATTACCTTCTCGTGTCTCTTCATGTCAAGTTTGCCTTGCACATATTTTCGTCCCATGCACATGTATGTTCATACTCGAGATGGAACTATGAATGTTCTGCGTTACATTGTCCGCGATTCGTTTTATCGCCCATCTCCTACCTACCTGATAAAAGGTGTGGCAACAAGCTGATTATTTTTCCCATCCTTCGGAGAGTTTGTCACATGTTAGAACCAGCTCTTCGTTCTATGGTATCTGCTAATGCCGCTGATAAGGAAGAGGGCACGTGACTAGCATTATGTTTACCACTTGACAGTGATGAAGATCTAGAATGCTGGCCTTCATTGCCTCCTTAGAATATGCACTAGCCATTAAGTGGCTCGGGTAGATGTGACCCTAGGATGTTTTCCTGATCCCCAGGGCATGTAGGAATCCATTTGTGTGTTCTCCAACAGGAGGGGGAAGAATGCTATGAATCTAAGGTTAGAAGTATATTTATTCAAGATATCCAGAATCCAGGATGGCAGTATGAGGATTGGGGGTCTGTTTTCAGGTTCTGATGTCCCCAGTCCCTTGGATGTCAACAGGCCTCACACCCAGAGAACTCCTCAGTGTGGCCAGGCATGAAAAGCAAGGCTCACACTCTCTTCTGCTTCACCTAGTGTCTGCACAGGCCCAGGGCAGGAGTCACCATGGTAGCCTTCCTGTGCCTGGATGCTGGAGGAGGCTTCCAGGAAAGCATAAAGCTGGATGTCCCTCCATGTGACATACGTCACTTATTAGCTCTGATGCTGCAGAAGGAAGGCACAGCCCAGTGAAATGCAATCCCAGTTCAAACTGGAAATGTCTGCTTGCAGGTTATCAGCTCTAAAGCTCCTGGGTCTGCCCGGAACTGCCCGGAGCCACACAGATCTGCCTAGGGAAAAAGGAAGCTGAGTGAGTCCTTCTCAGGCCAAGGGAGGAACCTGATTGGCTGGCCTGGCCTGTTACATCTCCTCTCTCCTGGATTCTCAGCGTACTTTTCATGGGATGGGTTCTACCACAGCTCTTGAAGTCACCTTTGAGCTGGTCCTTGTCACAAACCTGGGGATAAAATTCTACATGAGTCCCCTCATCCCACACCCAGTGTCCATCAGACCTCTATGTGGGGGAGATAGAAAATAAGTTCTGTGGTGCCACCACATCTAGACAAGCGAAGCTAGACTGAGTGATGTCACAGGCCAGCAAAGGAGTCAAACATTCTGCTTCCTGTTTCCCTTCAAACACTCCTCTCTGAACACAGCTTCCCCTTTCAGGAACAGCCCCAAATGGGCTAGGGGTGTGGCTCAGCAGTGGAACACTTGCCTGGTTTGAGAAAAGTCCTAGGTCCCCTCCCTAGCACTGAAAATACAAAAACAAAATCAACAATGGAAAAAAAGACAAAAAAAAACAAAAACAGAATAGACCCATTTCATCATTGTCTTCAGTCAACAAACAACTATCTTGAGGTATACTAACATTTCTCCTTTAACTTCTGTAGTCGGTACTGAGCATGCTCAGCCCCTATAAACCAAGTTCTTCCTAGAGGAGATCCCAGACCACCTGGCCCCTCCAAGTCTGAGTCATCCCAGGGACACTGTGTACGCATGCTGCTTGCACAGCCTCACAGAGGAGCACCCCCTTTCTCTCCCATTTTTTTGCAAAGCCTCCCCCTACTCATTCTTGGTCCAGGCTCACTGTGGTTCCCAACCTTTTACCTGTCAGTGGTGAGAATTTATAGAGGCCATGCGGTATAAACTGGCTTGTCTGAAGGAGGTGAATGGGAAAGACGGGCCCCTCCATAGCTCTCCCTCTGTAGCCACCTCTGGGCTGCTGCTGGGTGAAGCCCAGGGCTCCCTAGAACACAGTTTGCAAAGCACTGTAGTGCAGACAAGCCCGGGAGCCAGAAAGACTGGAACCCAGGCTGTCATCTTGCTGTGTAACAAGAACTCGGTGCATCTGTTGATCAAATGAGGAGATTAGGGATGGATGGATCTGGAGACAATCACAACCCTACCAGATTGGACAGTTACTATTCCCAGAAACAAGACAGCGACTCCACCATTCTCAGAACAGGTGGCTCCGGAGGCTCCACATCCCTTCAGGCGGCTATCTTCCAGGAAGTGAGTCATTACATACCAGGACTTCAGGTCCCACTGAGACATTAATTGTCCTCGCTTCTGGATCCGACAGCTTTTCCCAAGGTGTAAAGTTGTACCATAGCTCTGCATGCCTTTGGCTCTCCTGGACTCTGTTTTGCTTAGATCGTGTTAGATATAGGTGCGTGTCTCTGCAAGGTCAGGACTGACCAGGCAAGAAGCTGGCAAAAAGCTAGTGTCTGCACACGTGAGCACCAGTGACTGTTGAGGGTAGGGCAAGCCAGGTTGGGGGCACTCAGATGAGGAAGCACTCAGAGAAGGCAGTAGGCAGAGTACTTGTATGTGGCAGCATATCAGGGCCAATATAAGTAACTTTTCCAGGATTGGCAAGATGACTAAGCAGGTAAAGACACTTGCTGCCAAGTCTGACGACCTGAGTTCAATCCCCGGGACCTACATGATATGAGAGAACTGATTCTTAGAAGTTGCGCCCTAACTTCTATACATGCACAGTGGCACAAGTGACCACATGTATTCCCACAATCAATATAATATCTATAAAAGTAAATCCATCGATAAAATCAAATTTAAGAAATAAAGAAGTAACATTTCCAGGGAGGGGACAGATGGTTCAGTCAATATGGCGCTTTCTATGCAAGCATGGGGACCTAAGTTTAATCACCCAGAGCTCACATAATAAAGCTGAGTATGTACACTTAGATGCCTACCAGTGCTTGATGGGGTCCCAGGCCTGCCCTAACAAGGCACCCACACTCAGTTGCTTCAACTGCCACAGCACCTCACAGTTTGGGAGGCTAGAAGTCCAAGATCAAGGGCAGGCTGTGCTCCCTGTAAGTCTTCAGACCATGCTGGCCTCTTCCCCAGCCTCTTCCAGTAGCCAACACCATTGTGATGGTAGTTTCTTGGCCTTGGCTAGAGTACCCTGAATGTCCATTTTCACTCATGTGCCTCCACACTGTCTTTCCCTGTATGCAGCTATGTCCAAGTCTGCCCTGTTTGTAGGGACACAGTCACATTGGATCAGAGCCATTCTATGACCTCATCTAAACGTGGACGAATCTGTACAGATCTGCCTCCAGATAAGGTGACAGTCCAAGGTGCAGGGGCTGAGGACTTCAGTGTTCCTCTTAGGGAGGAGAAGCAGAGCTCAGGCTTGAGAAAAATGTCTGCTGTCCACATGGGCACGTAGGACTTTGCATGATGACATTGATGCAGGCAGGCAAAACTATGGGGGTGGGGAACTAAAGCCCCTTCAAGGCCCTTTTGGTACCAAGAGATGGAGCCAAGGAGGCTTTCCAGCAAAGGGTGAGTTCTGTTTTCAAGGCATGTCATTAGTGGAGGGTCCTCTCCCAGCAGACATTCTGCTGATCACAATGTTCACCCACCCCCAAACACACCTTTCCTTTCCAACAATCATGAGAGACAGCATCACCCACCTCCGTGTGCAAACTGAGCCTGAGATGGTCAAGTCTCTATCAAAGCTGCACAGCCGTCAAGCTGAGGAGCCAGGGCTGGCCCTGCAGAGGTCTGTCACCCCAGCTATTCAGGAGGCTGAGGCAGGAGGATTGCAAATTCAGGGTCAGCCTGAGGTACAGAATGAGTTCAATGCCAGTCTGGGAAATTTAATGAGACCTTGTCTTAAAATAAAATATAAGCCAGGTGTGCCGTAGTGGCACACACCTTTAATCCCAGCACTTGGGAGGCAGAGGCAGGTAGATCTCTGTGAGTTCGAGGCCAGCCTGGTCTACAGAGCAAGTTCCAGGACAGCCAGGGCTACACAAAGAAATCTTGTCTCAAAAAAACCAAAACAGTAAATAAATAAAATATAAATATAAATAAAAGGACTGGCGATACAGCCCAGTAGTAGAGCCCCTGCCTAGAATCCATCAGTGAGGGGCTGGGGGTAGAGTGTTAGTCTAGCAATTTTGAGACTCTGGGTTCAGTTCTCAGTGCTAAAAAAAAAAAAAAAAAAAATTAAAATTACGAAGGCAGAAGAGCCAGAGAGAGAAGCCTGGCTCCACAACCTTTGCATTTACCTGCTAAGCTGCACAGCTTTTGAGAGAGAGAGTGGCAACATGCGGGGCCTTTTCCCAGAAAGAGTTCAAGGTCCTGCCAGGGGGAAAAAGGAGTTTAATAAATGTGACATCATTGACACCCATTGCTGGAAAGAAAAGAAAATTCCTCAGCAAACAAGAACTGGGTGTGCGGGGATCCTGGATGAG
Source organism: Peromyscus nudipes (assembly GCA_902168325.1). Taxonomy (NCBI): domain Eukaryota; kingdom Metazoa; phylum Chordata; class Mammalia; order Rodentia; family Cricetidae; genus Peromyscus; species Peromyscus nudipes. The sequence continues at coordinate 19,069 of CABHPH010122075.1, forward strand.
ACAAGGTGTGGGAGCCCGTTTTCAGGTTCCTCGTGGCTTTACCCAGCAGGTCCACATAGAGGATGATTAGGACCACGGGCCTGAGTGCAGGTGTCTGAGATGGTCTGCACTTGGCTGTGCTGGGGGAGGAGGTCTTTTGCTCCACCCCTTGACGTCTCTATAAATACCCTGGGACAGAGATAGTCAGGGCTCGTTGGAATAGGTTCCAGGCCCTCTCAAGGCTATTCTGTATTCTCTATCTGCTTATCTCCGCAATCTAAATCCTCCTATCTAATATTTCCTGCTGCTCGCACTCCAGAAAACTCTGGGGAGCTGTGGGGTTGGTGGGTGAATGCCCCGCAACAAGGGATGCTACGGACACCTCTGTTTAACACATCGAGTGGGGAAGGTTGAAGCGCAGAATAGGAGCACCTGAGGGTGTCCACCCTTGGCACTTTTTCTTTTTTACATTTTATTTATTTACTTTGTGTGTAGGGCAAAGGGTGAACACATGCCACAGTGCACATTCGGAGGTCAGAGAACAACCTTTGGGAGTCGGTTTTCTTCTTCCACCATGTGGGTTCTGGGGCTCGAACTCAGGACCTCAGGCTTGGCAGCGAGCACCTTTACCCACTAAATCTTCTCATCAGTCCCCAGCTCAGCTATTCAATACAGCATCTTTCAGGTTCTAGCCAGGCCCTTTAGGCAAGTGAAAGGCCAGACAGGCAACCAAACGGACAAGAAGTAAACAAAGCTCTCTCCACTAAAAGTGACACACCGCTATATGTAAAAAAGAAATCTGACGAATCTACAGAAAAGCTAGAGGAATTAATAAGTAAGTTTCACCATGTAGCAGAAGAGGATCAATGCTAAAAAGTCAATTGTTTCTATATGCTGACAACGAACAGCTGAAATTTTTAAAAATTTAAGGAGCAGGTGCAATAGCATTGAAATATGAGGTACTTAGAGATAAATCTGAGGAAAGAGGTGACATTTCTGAACACACCGTAGATAACGTTGCTGATACAAATTAAACACCTAATATCGTCAAGACATGAGATCTCAAACTTGGTGTGGAGATAGAAGGCAATCAGAGTCCCAGCAGGCTTCTTAGCTGACATCCAGGGGCTGTCTTGAAATTTACATGGGAATAGCACAGGGTTGGGAGCAGTCAGGACCCCCTTACAAGAGAAGAACCAAGCTGGAGAGCTGATGCTGCCTGTTTCAAGGTGTATTAAGAAGGCAGCAACAAACAAAATAGAACAGAGTAGTGTAAAGACAGACGAGTGAAGAGGTAAGAGATCGGCCCACACTTGGGTGCACAGCGAAGCTTGAACCTGGACAAAAGGACAAGTCAGGAGTATAAAACGGTCTTTACAACAAATTGTGCGGGGATGCTTGGATATTCCAAGACAAGAAGAGAAAAGGAGGAAGAGGAGGAAGATGCTGTGGAAGAGGGAGAGAAAGAGGAGGGGGAGAGAGAGGACAAGAAGGAGGAGGGGTGCACTTTAATCCCAGCGCTCGGGAGGCGGAGGCAGAGGCAGGCAGATCTCTGTGTGTTTGAGGCCAGCCTGGTCTACAGAGCCAGGTCCAGGACAGCCAGGGCTGTTACACAGAAAAACAAAACAAACAAACAAAAAAAGACCGAGGAGGAGGGGCAAAGAGGCCCATAAGTTGGAGCCTTATGTAATGTTAAAAAGAGTAACTCAGGAGCTGTAGAGATGACTCAGAGGTTAAGAACAATGGCTGCTCTTCCAGAGGACCCAGGTTCAATTCCCAGCAACCACATGGTGGCTCACAATTGTCTGCAACTCCAGTTCTAGGGGACCTGACACACTCTTCTGGCCTCCCCAGGCACACACATGATGCACATATATACATGCAAGCAAAATACTAATACATAAAAAAAATTAAGGTGGTGGTGGTGGTGGTGGCGGCGGCGGCGGCGGCGGCGGCGGCGGCGGCGGCGGCGGCTGCGCACGCCTTTAATCCCAGCACCTGCGAGGCAGGCAGATCTCTGTGAGTTCAAGGCCAGCCTGGTCTATACCAGGGCTACACAGAGAAACCCTGTCTCAAAGAGAAAAAAAAAATTAAAAACAAACAGTAACTAAGAATGGATCACTGACTCAAATGTTAAACCCACATCTGTATATATCTTCATGGAAATATTTTCCTAGTATAAACCTGTTGTATCACAAAATACCTGAAGTCTGGCTAGGTTATAAATAATAGAAATAGAAATCTTATAGTTCTGAAGGCTGGGGAGTTCAAGGTCACATGCAGTGTCTGGGCAGGGCCTGATTCATAGCTGGCAATTTTTGCACTACCCTGACCTGGTGGAAACAATAACACTGTCCTCACTTGGTAGAAGAGATGAAAGGGCCAAGGGGGCCAGGGTAATTCTCTGGAGGACAGAGCCCTGGTGACCTTGTCATAAGGCCTGTTACCTTCTAATGCCATCGCCTTGGAGATTAAATTTCAGTATATGAACATTAGAGGGATGCAAACTTTATAAATATCTCCCGCCTTAGATCTAGAGCACATGAAAGATGTCCATTCTTGGCTCTTCTGTCCAATCTTGTATTAGCGATTTTAGACTGTGCAATAAGGCAAGAAAAATAAATATCCTGCAAGACTATTGGAAAGGAACAGAATGATGCTTTATTTAATTCGAAGGCAATCAATGGTGTATGTCTGGTATAGAGAGCAAGGGAAGCCCTGAGTGAATGAAGGTGTGTTGTTAACATAGACCCCAGGACCTCAACCCCACAGGAATAACAAAACCTTTCCCAGATGAGACTGGGAGGGACAGCAAAGCCTTCTGGTCCGAGTGCAAATGTTAACAGTATGTGCAGGATATATCCACCATAGCTTTCTTCCCCTAGCTATTATCTGCACCAAGACTGCTCCTGCTGAGACTGGCTAGAACTGCCTCCTTGTTTATCTGCAACAATTCCACTCCTTGTTCAGTTGTGTGCAATAACCCCGCCTCCCGTCTACCTGTATATAACAAATACTCAGAGCTTCTGAGGTGCTGAGGCTTCTCCATCAGAGAGCCCAGTCCACCAGACCCCAGCTTTTCTACGTGTCACTGTGTCTGTCTTTTCTTCATTCCCTTGATGCCTCACTCAGGTCAATCCCTGGAGCTGAGCGGATCTGGCAGTCTGAAACTCAAAGCACTTGAGAACAAAATGACCAGCACTAGTCAGCCGCAGTCAATTGAAGGACATACCAGCTCAATAGATAAAATTAATTGTATTCCACACACAATTAGGGCATGAGATTTAAAACATTTTACTAGCATAAAAATTACAAATACATGAATGAATAAATAAATAACAAATTAATAAATAAGTTAATAATAAATAAAATAAAAATCTCTGTCCCAAGTTATAAAGCAACCCTGAGAAAAATTAAGAACATGAAGAAGATACTGTTTTTGTTTGGGAGACTGGGTGGTAATATGTGATGTTAATAAATTGAATGTTAATAAATACATTCAATACTGTCGTATTGGAGTCCTCAACATTCTTTCACTAATAATATTAATATTAATATTAATGTTTCTGGACTCCAAGGAGGAGCTGGCATCCCATTCCCCCCCCCTTTTTTTTTTCTGCAACCTCAGCTCCCTGTGTGATTGCATGGAAGAGCATTTGGAGGTTGCCAGTTGAAGGCGGTCATTGAAACTCTCAATGACTCTCAGAATTAAAGTTCAGCTCAGGTGTGAGAGAACCATGAAAAACAGGTCCGAGGACCCCAGGCTAGCTGAACAAGATTCTGTCTAGTAAATGAACAAAGTTCCCATTTGGGAAAGAGACAAAGGTCCTCTGATGTTGGACGGGGGAATTAAGCAGAGACCTGATGCTGGCCAAAGACCTGGAGGTTAGCCATGGGGGTAGCAAGCAGCCAGAATTCCAGTACTTCAGGACACAGCCCGTTTTGTAAAAGCCTGGTGTCTTTCAGTGTACTGTGTCTAAGGCAATTTATCAAGACATAGCCCAGGTACAGGCCCTGCCTACGTGGAGCAGCTCTGAGCTCACCTGGCTCTGGGGGCGTCTGCACACCCCAGGGCAGACCCTCTCCATCACAGCTAGGCTGGCAGACATTGACTTCCCTCCTGGGGGCTGGCTTGTCCCAGCTGCTCTGTCTACCCCGCTGGACCCAACCTGGAAGGAAGCCAGATCTCAGAGTTTTTCACTGAGGGAGACAGGCCCACCCTTCCTCCGGTCATGGGATCACCGACTTTTCAATGAATGAGAGTCTTGAGACCAGCCCCATGACCCTACTGGGCAGAAAGGCTGATGACATCTCCAAGTCCTCTGGGGGCCTCCACATGTGATTTTAGATGCTCTGTTTTAATAAGTAATAAAGCCTGATGGTCACGGGAAGGGACCTTGAGGTACACCAACTGCATCATGAATTCTGTTTCGCCGAGATGTGGATTCAAATAGCACATGTGAGCTGGTTAAGATGGCTCAGCCAGTAAAGAAGCTTGCTGTGCGAGCCAGGTAACCTGAATTCCATATTCAGAACCCATATAAAAGGTGGACGGAGAGAACCCACTCTCAAAGTTGCCCTCCGACCTCCACCTGTGTCCCCTGCCATAATGGCAATAAGAAGTAAAATATGGCATGCAAAACACATACGTGTTGTGATTGAATAGCTTATGGCAGTCACATCTTTCTTCATGATTAGAAACACATTAGGATGCACGAGTTGCATGTTTGAGGGCTGGAAAGATGGCTTGGCAGTTAAAGGCACTTGCTGCCAGGCTTGAAGCCTGGGGTTCCATTCCTGGGACCCACGTGGTGGATGAAGAGAACCCCAGCTCCTGAAAATTGTCCTCTGACTTACAGTAATGCTGGTGCCTGAGCAGGAATGCACAGAGTAAACAGGCTGATTAGTGCTACGTGCTCATGAATTATTCCCACTTTGTTGCATGATATCAAAGCCTCAGACGCTGTGGCTTCTTTGACGTCTTGTGGAAGTTCCTTATATATTTTGTATTTTGTATACAAACTTCACATCAACTGACTTGCCTTTTTAGCATAGGAAAAACAATTAAATTGGGGGATTATCGTCTCGTCCTTGCCCATGCGATTTACATACTAGGCAATGTTTTTGACATGTTATATTTGGACAAGTGCACATTCCATTCATATTGAGATTTAGTTTCACTGTAAAAACTTAACAAGCTGATTCCAAGATAAATAGAAATGTAGGATGTCAAAATAATATTGAAAGCTGCCAACAGGGCAAGAGACCTGAGGATGAACTCCAGACCTCTGTAGAGCCAACAAGATGGCCCTTGTCACCAAACCTGAAGACCTGAGTTTGATCCCCAGAGTCTACAAGGTGGAAGGAGAGAACCGACTCCCACAAGCTGTCCTCTGCTTTCCACACATACGTCATAGCACATGTACCTCCCACACTGAACAAACAGACAAATAAATAAATCTAATTAAAAATTATAATCTACCAGCCGGGTGGCGGCGGTGGCCGCACACCTTTAATCCCAGCACTCGGGAGGCAGAGCCAGGTGGATCCCTGTGAGTTCGAGGCCAGGCTGGGCTACAAAGTGAGTTCCAGGACAGACGCAAAGCTACACAGAGAAACCCTGTCTCAAAAAAACAAACAAACAAAAAATTATAATCTACCATAACACGTGGAATGTGGTATTACAGTGAGGTTAAGGTATCACCCTTGAGAGTGCAGAACAGAGCACAGCCCACTGGTTCTGACCAAAGCATCCACAGAAACTCAATGGGAAACAAAAACCTTTCCAAAAGACTGTGCTGACACCCCCAGTTAATCATGTGGGGGAAAAAAGGCCACTGTGCCGGCTACTTTTGTGTCAACCTGACGGGAGCTAGTCAACAGAGAGGAAGGAGCCTCAGTTGAGAAAATGCCTCCATAAGATTTAGCTGTAAGGCATTTTCTCAATTAGTGACCAATGCCGAAGGGCCCAGTTCATGGTGGGTGGTACCATTCCTAGGCTGGTGGTCCTGGGTTCTATTGGAAAGCAGGCTGATCAAGCCATAGGGAACAAGCCAGTGAGCAGCTCCCATCCAATGGCCTCTGAATCAGCTCCTGCCTCCAGAACCCTGCCCTGTGTGAGTTCCTGTCCTGACTGCCTCCAATGAAAGTCCATGAAAGATCTGGAAGAGTAAGTCACATAAACCCTTTCCTCTCCAACTTGCTTTTTGGTCATGGTGTTTTGTTGCAGCAATAGAAACCCTAACTAGGACAGCCACCTTTCTCTGTCCATGAAGGACAATTAGGACGGCATCACACACTTAAATGGAAGGCTAACGATCTGAAGACTTCAGGGAGGAAACACAGGAGACACACACTACCATGATCACAAAAGAAGCATAAAGAAATGATCGCTACAAAACTTTAAAAATTAGAAGTAGGGGAGGGTGGAGTCAGGAGGATGGGGGTACAAGGTTAGCCTGGGCTCTATGATACCCTCTCTGAAAAAAAAAAATTAAAACATTGGCTCTTTGAAAGACACTGTTAGGAAAATGGAGGATAGTGCGAGCAGTTGTGGCACACACCTTTAATCCCAGCACTCGGGAGGCAGAGGCAGGCGGATATCTGAGTTCAAGGCCAGCCTGATCTTGAGAGGGAGTTCCAGGACAGCCAGGGCTATACAGTGAAACCCTGTCTAGAAAACAATAACCAAAACAACAACAAAAAAAACAAACAACAACAACAACAACAAAAAAACAGGAAAGAAAGAAAGAAATGGGAAGACAGACCGAAGACTCCGAAGAAGACTCACCTCTAGCTGACGCAGGTTGTGTACACAGGGTATTTATGGAACTCCTGCAAATCAGCAAGATAAAACCCAGTAAAAACAAGGCGATAGATTTCAACAGACCCTTCATTAGAAAAATACTGTCAAATGGCAGATGGGCACACAGAAATGCGCCCGGTACCAACTCAGCAACCAATAGGGAAGTAGCAACTGAAACTGATGTCACTTCCCTCTCCCGGCTCCCATGGAAGGATGGCTGCCCAAATCAAATGCTGACAAGGGTATAGAGCAACTGGGCTCGCCCACACTGATGTGAGGGGCATAAAATGGTAGTGACATTTTAAAAAAAAGTTTTGCCAATTTTATTTTATTTTTAAATATTTATGTGGGGGGTCTGGAAGGATGGTTCAGTGGTTAAGAACACTAATTGTTCTTCCAGAGGACCTGAGTTTAATTCCCAGCCCCCACATGGCAGCTTATAACCATCTGGAACTGCAGTTCCAGGAAATCTGATTCCCGCTTCTGACCTTCATAGGCACCGTGCACACACATGGTATACAGATATACATGCAAACAAAACACTTACATATAAAAATAAATTTTAAAAAATAAATTGGGGCTGGGCGGTGGTGGCGCATGCCTTCAATCCCAGCACTTGGGAGGCAGAGGCAGGTGGATCTCGGTGAGTTCGAGGCCAGCCTGGTCTACCAGGTGAGTTCCAGGACAGCCAGGACTGTTACACAGAGAAACCCTGTCTAGAAAAACCAAAATAAACAAACAAACAAACAAATGAATAAATAAATAAATAAATTAGGTTATGTGAATGTATGTCACATGTGTGCAGGTGCCTGTGGGGGTCAGAAGAGGGTGCCGTATCCTCTAGAGCTGGAGTGGTTGTGACTGACTGTCCAATGTGAATGCTGGGAACTGAAGCCGGGCCTTCTGCAATATCAGCAAATGCTCCTACCTGCTGAGCCACCTCTCCAGCCTCTTGGCAGTTTTCTAGAAAGCTAAATATATACTCACCAGATGACCCAGGAGTTTTCCCTATAGATATTCACTTTGGAGAAATGAGAACATATGTCCACAAAAAAAAAAATCATATTTGCTCAAGAATATTCACCGAGGCTTTGCTCATGCCAGACTAAAATGGGAAACAATCCAAACATGTACAACTAACTAATAGATCAGGAAAAAGAATGTGGTGCACTCGAGTAATTAATACGACTAAGAAATAACAAAACATGAACTTCCCATGTGGGCAACAAGCTGATTGAATGTGTCACAAGGCTTTGAGAAGGTGACTTCTGGGGACAGGCAAGGCTCACCTGCAGTCTTCCAGAGCTCTCGAGTGCAGCTGGGAAGGGGTGGGGTTCTTTGAGAGATGGAAGTGTTCCTGTCCTGACCGGGTTCCTAGTCCTAGTAGTCCTAGGCGCTTGTCTAGATTCCACAGAACTTCACATTTAAGATCTGCATTTCCTCGTATGTAAATTACACCTCAATCCCATTTTAAGAGGGGGTGGAGGCAGCAGGAGAGAGCAGAACCTGGTTGTAATGGTTCTCTGATCTTTACTTTCTCACCCCTCAGCATTCCCTGGCTCAGTGAGCATCCACACCCAGCTGTGTCTCTCTAGGTCTTTTGTTTGTTTTTTATTATTTTATGCATACAAGTGTTTTGCCCACAGGTATGTGTACCATGTGCATGACTGGTGTCCTTGGAGGCCAGAAGAGGGCGCTGGAGGCCCAGGAACTGGAGTTACAGACAACTGTGATGCTATGTAGGTGCTGGGAATTGAACCTGGGTCCTTAGAAAGAGCAGCCAGTGCTCCTAACCACTGAGCCACATCTCCAGCCCTGTCTTTTTCGGCCTTAATTTCCACACATGCCCTTGAGTGATGGGGCTATCCCTGGGCAGCGGCCCCTGGAAATTTTTTATAGCTCCCTTCATTTGCAGCTCAAGTTTTCCCTTGTTGAAAATACGACATATCACACAACTTGTCAATTCAAAGAAACGAGTAAAATCTGGAAAGCTTAGCCATGCTCAGAGAGAGCACGCCTCTCTAAACAGACACATATTACAACAGTGCGATCCCGCTTAGACATGCCAACCAGCATAGTAGTTCGGAACAGCCCATCCACAGCCAGCGCCGATGAAAGCTAGACAGGGCCAAGTTCACAGTCCAGGGTGGAAGAGATTCTGTGGCAAATAAGCAAAACTGGGGGATGTCTAAATATTCAGAAGCAGATGCATTGAGTCCTTCCCTTCCAACAAGAACAGATTCAAGTGCCGACAGTAGATGGGGAGCTTCATTAGGGTTGGAATTCAGAAAGGAGGGGTTCCACTATGTCCCCCCCCAACTCCCTCTCTCTCTGGCATAATTTATTTTCTCTAAAATGTACTTAAAGTCACTAAACTGTTTACTTATCATAGAGAGGCTTTTCAATGTATGTTTTAGCAAAGTGAAAAGGAAACCGCTCTTGGTTGCCAGCAGCCCATCCCAAGGGACCATTCTCTGCAGAAGGACCTCCTTCCTTCTGCCCTTCCAGAAAGTGCATGGGAATCAGCCCGGAATGGTTCCCACCAGAGGATGTGTCTGGCGTTTGTCCTGAAGATGACAGGTCCGTTATCTTCGGCGCTGGCTCAGTCTTCAAGAGAACCCACCGTGCTACCAAAAACTCAGAACTGTGAGAAGCATGGCTGTGGAAGTTGTCTGTCTTCCAAATTCCTTCTGAAATGTCTCTGGCCTTTAGTTCAAGTGACAGCTATAACTTCAGTGACCGCGCTTCTGCCTCAGTGTAAACCACACAGAATCACAATTCTCCAAGAAAGCTGTGTTTTGTAAAGAAGATGATTTAAACACGGAACTTCATGGAATGGGTTATTTATGTTGTCTTGCCCTCTCTGAAAAGGGTAGATACTGCATTTAATTTGATAAACCGTCTACTATTGCATGAACAATATTGGAAGCGTCATATAAGCAATACTGAAATTGGACATATTTGGCACAGCAAAAGGAGGCTGTATGTGCCAAGAGCTGTATTCCTATAGTTTCAAGATAAATATAGAATCAGATGACTCTAGATGTTTTTATTAAATAAGGTGTCTCACTGTTCACCTGAATGCGTTGCAATTGGAATGTCTCAACAGTCAACGGTGAGAAAGCAGAAAAAGGTCGTTGTGTTTTTCCCCCCAGGGTGGTAACACGTGTTTTCTCCTTTTGTCTGACCTCTACATACATAACTCCCGTTCATGACTTAGGAGAAGCTGGTGGAATGGGCTGATCATGAGAACACTGTCTGTCCTCAACAGAGACCTCAGACAAGTCCTTTTCCTTTGGGAATTTTACTTTCCTTTAAAACAACAACAACAACAACAACAACAACAACAACCTACTTTTATTAATGTGTGTATGTGCCTGCTTATTTGTGTGTGCTCCACATGGCTGCAATGTCCACAGCAGCCAGAAGAGGGCATCTGGTCGCCTGGAACTGGAGTTAGAAGCGATTGTGAGCTAGCCGCCTGCTGTGGCTTTGGGGAACTGAAAAGTGGGTCCTCGCAGTTAAATGCTCTTAACTGCTGAGCGTAAGAATTTTTCTCTCTCGCCAAATGTATTGGCGCACGCCTTTAATCCCAGCACTCAGGCGGAGCTCTGAGTTCGAGGCTAGCCTGGTCTACAGAGTGAGTTCTAGGACAGCCAGGGCTACACAAAGA